>JAOYMZ010041764.1:0-11710 GCA_025802335.1 Pinguicula primuliflora | reverse complement strand
GGGGGGGGGGGGGGTGATGTAGATACTGCTTCTTAGACAATATAATGCAATGGAACGATTTTTGTGCTATCCTAGGCACAAAGAGAGGTCATACTAAAACAAGACAGTGCTTAGTAAAAAATAGTCCAGAAATTGATTCCGGTTCCTCCAAGCAATTGATAAGCACAATAGCATGTACCCTACTATCCTCCCGCCACACAACGCCCAAGACACTATAAAACTCTGGTTATTCCCATTAGACTGCACCAAATCGAAATGGTCAATCTTTTTTCTGTTTATCTGCAAATCAACAATGGACAACTACTAAGTTACCCTCAAGTTACTAGATAAAATACTCACTTTATGTATTCTCAAGATGCGAGGAGCACTAAGTTTTCCTTGTGTAAGGATCTGCACAGCTGAGCCTTCGCAAGGGTGCAGATAGAAGCTACATCTGTAGTTATTAAAATTGGCATGTTAATGACAAGATATCAATTGGCAGGAACAAGGAACCGTCAACTTTTCACTTATTTGTACTCACTACTAAGGGACCATTTTGTAGCAGTGGTTTTAAAAAATACAGTTAATAGTAACTGTGTATAATCAATGTTATCCGTTTGGTGTCATGAAATCTGTCTCGCTTTTTGGCTTGGCGGCCGGATTATTCTATTTGGTGGCAGCAGGGATAATGGTGATTGCACGATTTGTTTATATTTATGTAAACAAACATATTTATTTAATGACATATCGTAATTAACATCAATTGTGAGGGCAAAATCGTGTGCCAGAACTTTGATAACTCGATCGCGAGTAATCCTACCATTGGGGTCAGATTAAATAATCTGTGAGCAGTGCCAAATTTGACACTATTCACGCCGGGCTGATGGATTACTCTCATGCCCATCCGCCCAAATCCACTCTCTACCAAAAAGATGAACTAACTCACACGGGTGTAGTATTATTGTTCAAACGTGGGTAATCCGTGTTACGTCACCAAACGGACCCTAAGTGATGGAAAAAAGAGGGTAAATGCACCTTCTTAAAAAACTGGTGAGTGCAGGGAAGACGAAAATGATATTTGGAAACATAAGTCGAATAGATTAGGCATATAAAAAAAAGAAGGAAATAATACTAAAACGTGAAGGGCAAATGCCATCACAAAAATGCCTTTTTCAAATATGAATTATGCAAAAGCAACCACGAGGAGGTTATGAACAAACCCAGAAAAATCCATTTTTAAGGAGATTCTAGAATATAGTGCCCCAAAACATGGGTGAATACTTTCTTAGCAGAAAAGCTGGGCAAACTTCTGGTAGAAACCAAATCATAAAATAAAGAGAAGTCTTAGGAATTACTTGGTATTTTCCCTCGGAGGCAGGCGATTGTTCAACAAACAATCAAGAACCCACCATGGGAAATCTTTCTCATCTTCAGTTCCTTCAAGGTCAGTAATTTTTTTTCTCCACGGGCCTCCTTGAGAGCCTTCGGTGACAATGGAAGGAGGGGCAGCGGCAGAAAATTCAAATGGTGCATACACGGTAGAATCATTTTCAGATGAACTGTCACCTTCAACTCTAGATATGGTTAATGTCCTTGTCGGGATATCTTTTACCGATGGAACTTCTCCATTTGCCATAGTTTGAGATCCCATTCTCTGCCTTCTCTTATTCAACCAGTGTGCCAACAGCCCTTTGAGGGTTTCTCTTGCCAAATTAATCTACATATCCGCACAAGTCAAGTAACCATGACAGGAGTTACCAAAAATCAATCTTACGGGAACACACTCAATAATTCTCTTCATATCACAGCTTGAAAATATTCATTAGTCAAATCTTAGTAAGAAGGTAGCAGGCAGAAGCCAACCAGATATGGCAGCTGTAGTAACAACACACAAGGAACAAATTTTAAATCCAGGTAAAGGCATACAAGACAAATGACCTAGATTTTTGGATGGTTAACACTTAACAGAGTTGCATCTACTAACCATGAACCAAATTACAACTAGCTTGAGTTGATAAAAGCGAATTGCAAAAAGGTCGATATGGACCAGGCGAAACCAGATGATATTCAAGCACCCCAATCAAACAAACATGGTTCTAATTATTGATAAATTTTTCATATTATGATTTAGCCTGACAAAAAATCGCTCAGACCTATACAATGGTATTGCCAAACAGAGTCTATATGATGGATATTGGTACATATTCCATTTACCTACCTAAAAAAGATAATATTACATAATAGAATATACCTTATCATCCTCAGGCTTCCCAGCAATGTTGAGATCCACAGAGTACATCTCGGCAGAAAAGGATTGTGGGGTATCTAAGTGCACAGACAAACTCCCAAGTCTTGTATCTACGGTGAACCATGCAGGAATGCTCACCTAAATAAGCACATTAGGTCGAAGTACATATAAACCTCAAAAGATAGAAAAATTGTTGTAAAGCGGTACCTACCATCTCAAACAGTTCTTCTTTCTTTTTCTCGAAAGAAACCTAATCCGGACAGTGTACTCAAGAGTTAGAAATCAAATAAAGCATGGCGATAAGTAAAGAGGAAAAAACGTTGCAGAATATGTATAATAATGCAGCATTATCAGC
The DNA here is from genome assembly GCA_025802335.1 of Pinguicula primuliflora. Taxonomy (NCBI): domain Eukaryota; kingdom Viridiplantae; phylum Streptophyta; class Magnoliopsida; order Lamiales; family Lentibulariaceae; genus Pinguicula; species Pinguicula primuliflora. The sequence continues at coordinate 9,128 of JAOYMZ010041764.1, read as the reverse complement.
TGCCCTCCCAACCTGGAACAAGCTACGGAGTGCAATAGGTAAAACTGTAAGCTGCAGAACTAACCTCTCCGTAGTTTTCGATAACCACACCTCTTGTGATTTCCCATAACTTTACTATGCCAGCAGTATCCTTCAAACCGTTTAGTTTAACATTCAGATCCCAAATGGCATGGGCAGGCACAAAGTTTTACCATAGAGCAAATGAACAATAGAGTTATGAACAGAAGAGAAGTCCATGAATTACCTTAGTAAGGACATGTCTTCTATTGTTGAGAATCTCATGCTGCACTATTGCTGAAGTCCCTTTAATGCTAAAAGATGGTTCTCTATAAACAGGAGCCTGCCACAATATTGAGAATTTAACCAAATAGATAAAGTAAAAAAGCACGCATGGTTAGATTTGGCATGGTTCAACCATTTGACCAACGCACACGATCATGTGGTAGAGAAGGAGATACTAGCAAATTTCATTATTCTGTAATCACTTCAGAGGTTTAAATTGCAACTTATATAGATGTCCCGAGCATGTGAAATTTTCTAGAAGAGAGAAGAAAATAGCTCCTAATAATATTAAATATTTCATTAATCAACCAAATATCATGATTCAATAAGCATATTTGGCGGCATAACTAAATAAATTAATACGTCAAAGGGCAAGAGAAAAGGGATGAAACAGGTATGAATCATTTTTCTAGATGATCAGGGACTGAACTGTATACAACTACCAAATTCAAGTCAATGGTACTAATATTGGGAGAGAGAACTAAAAAACGAAAGAGCATTAAATAAATAAATTTACAAAAAGAGATCAACATCAAAAGTATAAGTAACTTACTGGTGTTGAACCTTCAACCGAAAGTCTTGATCTTGAAAAAGACAAGTTGCCGGCTAAAAATGAACCACCTTTTTCAAACATTTTCATAGGATTATTTGCTTCAGCTGGCCATCTATGCACAGAAGAATCTGTCGTGGCAACCCATATACAATCATCATCCAACGACAATTGCAATACAGGATGATCTTTGGTACAAAGCAGTACACTTTCTCTGGTTGCTAAATCTGTCAGATACAACTAAAAGCACAAATAGGAAGATTTAGTTCCAGTAAGAGTGAGCTAAAACATGAAGTATAGAGGGGGAAGCAGTAAGCAGCTTCACTCACAGAAAGATCCCTTCCCCCACTATAGACATGACTGAATGTTGGTGTGCTTGCAAGTGCCCAGACAGAGTCTGTATGCACAGCATAGGAGTGCACGCATCTCTGTTGCCCAAGATCCCATAATCTGTACAGTTTTCAGGAATAGCACCAAGAAATATCAAAATCATAAATGAAACATCAACGGAAGTAGTAAATATGAAATTACCACATATGCATGAAGAGAGAAGATAAATAAAAGTCCATGCTACCTTCAGAAAGATATATCCACCAGGAATATTTGAAAGAATAGAAAAAACATAGCTGGATTATAAAGTTAAGGCATGTGATTCTTCAATGATATTTGCTATGGTAATTGGTGTTTGAGAAAGTAAGCTTACCTAATCATGGAATCAGAGGAACCGGATAAGCAATATCTGCAAATAATAAAAATAAAAAAGCAATCCGCATTAAATACTGCACCACATTAACAATTGTCTATAAATAAAAGGTAAAATAGATGTGGTGGCTGCTGTATTTGGGAATTTCCTCCATGGTATTGCAGACGGGAATGGATTTAGTAAGTTTCTATATTGCAGGCCATTGTTAAACAGAGTGAGAAACAGGGTTCTAATATGCTGCCGGGGCAGCAGTCTAGGCACGTCCTCACCTGGTGGCCGCTCTGCCTATAGCCTGGGTGACCGTGGCAGCAATGTGGCAACTCAGGCCCCCTGGGTGGCCGCCCAGACCGAGGCAGCATAACCATTGTTCGAGAAGACGGTCGCGTAGGCCGCCTAGAAGCGGCACCTAGGCGGTCACTCTACGCTCTGTCCGAATATCTGCTTGGGCCGCTTATATGAGCGCCTAATCGGGCACCTAGGCGCTGGGCAGACCCTAACCGCCCAGAGTCCGCTCAGTGCTTTCTTGAACACTGAGCATAACACATCATTATGTTGTTTAGGTTGCTGCATTGAGCACAACGCACGTAAATGCCGCATGCTCAATGCAACACAACGCAGCATAAATGCCGTGTGCTCAATGCAGCACAACGCAGTGTAAATGCGTAAATGCTGCATGCTCAATGCAGCACAACGCAGCGTAAATGCCGAGTGCTCAATGCAACACAACGCAGCGTAAATGCCGCGTGCTCAATGCAGCACAACGCAGCGTAAATGCCGCTTGCTCAATGCAGCTTAAATGCCGCGTGCTAAATGCTGCGTGCACAATGCCACGTAAATGCTGTGTGCACAATGCAGCGTTAATGCTGTGTGCTCAATGCAGCCTAACACAGCACATCGCAAATGTTGTGTGCTCAATGCCGCACAACACAGCACATCGTACATGCTGCATGTTCAATGCAGCACAACACAGAACAGCGTAAATGCTGCATGCTCAATGCAGCACAACACAACACAGCGTTTAAACGCTGTGTTGAGCACAACGCAGCATGCTGCATGATAAATGCAGCACAATGCAGCATTAATGCTGAAAAAAATAGCGCCTAAGCATTGTGTGGATCCCGACCGCCACCGTCCAGCATTTTCTTGAACATTAGAAATAGCCAGGCATAGTGTCCTAAACTCCACACCCTGTTCCCCTCTCCCCAGAGTGAACTTTAATTAGCTGAAATTCATTGGACATGATGACTATGTTGCAATCTTATTCGTTTTCTCATGCATATATGGTAGAAGAGTTGCGCATAATTTCTTAACCAGGCTGAACTAACTTCACATAATTTTTGGAAGAAAGCAAACAAAAGTTTCTTGTCAAACATGCCAGAACACCCCATCCACACCCATCCTTAACCAACTTAAAGATGAACCATCATCTCCGAGGGTATTAAATTGTGTTCCCTAACAATTAAATTAATACAACTTCTGCACTGAAAAAATAGAATAAATAACTCCATGTAAACATAAGATTAACGATGTTAATCAACATACCTGCCAGTAGAATCCAACAATAACGCCCGGATATTATCTGTATGACCTCTGAGCTTCATGGTTTTAGAGCCAGTTCTTGGGTCCCATATGCGCACAACCTGTAAAAATCACCATAAGAACCTAATTTTGAAATAATAGATAAACCTTAAAGAAAGCACATAACGAATCAGAAAATGCATGTGTATACTATATATATGTATAATAGATATTCATGATCAGATCATCTAGCCTTATAACAAACAATTACATAAACCATCCAACTGGCCCAAATTACCTTCTCGGTTCCACCAGAAACAAGAAGTGTTCCATGGTCATTCATTGCTAATGCATAAACTGATTCTTTATGGCCTTTCGCAGTAACTGGGTTGTATCCTTGCCATTGACCGTTATGCTGAGAGATGTTATTGCTTGAGTTGTTATGTCGAAGACTCGTACTTGACGATAAGGAGCCTAAACCATTAATAGTTGTAGAGCATTGATCTTCAGTTGCATCATTTGTCTTGGAAGCGGGAGCAAGTGCAGCTTCAAGATCCCATATGAAAACCTCTCCCCCAAGACCGCCAGATGCAAAAATATTGCTCTATAATGTATTAAAGAGCAACAGTCATAACTGATGGTGGGGAAATACAAATTCCGAGTAAAAATGATATTTGTAGAAGATTTACACTTTTATGTGCTGCAGCAAGGCAAGTGACATAATCTGAGTGTTGTCGAAATGTCTGAACGCACATTCCATCGGACATACAATTCCACACCTAATATTGTTTTATAGAAAGGAAAGAAAAAAAAGGAAGTAAATAAGATAAAAAGATCAAAAATAAATTCCCAAGCCGAAGTTAGCACAGATACATCAAGGCGAGACCTTCATACCTTAACAGTGGCATCTGAGGAGCAAGATACTAATCTGTTACCACCTATAAGGACGGCATCGTTAACCTGCCAAGCCATCATAAATCTCAAAACAGTGTAATACAATCAAAACACCAAATGATTAGGAAAAATTTGGGTAATTAATGCATCATAGTTGCATCTATTATTTGTTCCAAGGTTGTAAGTCATGTAATCATATATCTTTCTTTCTATCTGAAATGAGTTGGACAACTAAGTCCATTTAGCAGGAGAAGTATTGTATAGCACCAACCTGGAGCAGTATATTTGCTCAATCTTTTTTCTTTGATCATTCAGTAGGTCAAATACTTCTTATTAACAAATGAGAAAAGAGAAAAAAATTCCACATGAAAACAGTCCTGACTGAAGATGAGAGCAAGGCTTACCCAATCAACATGGGATTCAAATGTAGCCGAGCAGCTTGCACCATCTTCTTCCAATGACCATCTCTTTAATGTACTATCACGACTGCCAGTGAAGAGGAAATCACACTCCTCTTCTCCATGTGACTTCAACACAACCAAGCAATTTATACCAGCACAATGCTGCAAAAAGATAAAAGCTCAATTCAGCAATCTAGATGTTCATGCTTCATGTTTTGGACAGTAATATGCACTGAGAGATTAACTTTGACCGCAAAAAGAAGTGCAAATTAAGGATGTGTGAGCTGTGTCAATATTTATTCAAACTTAGGAGTATACAAAAAATTCAACCCCGGGCATTCTCATATGATATGATCTGAATCCAAATCCAAATTCATGCTTAAAATTTTCTCCTGAAAAATTACACTCGATCAGAGTTCATGTTACAAAAAGAGCAAAGCATACTGAACCGTATTCACGTTTTGTTTTGGAAGTTTACCCATAACTAATTAATAAACATCCTAGGGTAAATGTTCGAATACATGACAAAGGGAATCAAAGTATACAATACATATCTTCCAGAATAAATTAATCCATTAAACGAATCACCCATTAGTAATTATGAATTTTCTGTATGTGTGTATGTTTACACTTTACACGTGTGTGTGTGAGAGAGAGAAATAAATAGTCACCTTTGTGTCATCTGCATCATTCAAAACATATGTAAACCTTTTCTCCTTGCGTGTCCTAACCGAATTATTTGCAGTTCCTGCACTTGGAACTCGGTGCATCACGAGAATCCCTGAAGCATATAAGCAGGAGAAACAAATTTGAAGATTACTCGGAGATGATTAGCACAATAAGCCTAGCATAATGCAGGTCATGCATTTATTACATGAATAAAATTTTCATTGCTGCATATATTGAGATATTCTCAAATCAAGGCAGATATTCTAAAAATACACTAGTTAAACAAACTATCAAATAAGATTAATGCATAATTTTCATAATGCATAATTTTCATAATGCATAATATTTCACTCATTATAGGACAGGCACTTTCCTGAAGGCAATCACGGTTAGCTGAAATATAGGCTAAATGTAACCTTCAATCAATATAAGCATCTAGTAAAGATTCCAGCAGCTATTCAGGCATGTAGCATGTGAAAGGTACCTTATTTCCCGTCCTTAACTGGCTAAGGGAAATACACTTTATATTCAGATTCTTCTTATCCAAATAAGCTTCCAGAAAAAGCAATCCTTGTATTCCAGAGTGGAACAGGGCATAAAAAGATAAACATGAGAAAAAGGATACGTACCTGATGTAGATAAACTTCAAAAGAGTATATATACAGCAATTCAACGCGTGCTAATTTGCTGCCCTAAAGTAAGATTTTGAATCTGCAATAGGTCAAAACCTGGAAAAATCCATAACAAAATCAGTGAACCTGTAGCCGGAATACTGAATATAAGGATATGATATCGAAAGCTGCATAAACTACAACCTAAACGAGAATCAGGAAAATAAAGATCAATAAATTCGAATCCATAACACACATTCGCAATAACTCAAAGTCAACATCGTCGGAAATCAGCAAGCGCGGACGACCTCGTTATTCATTCAAGCCACTGACTGAACCAGAAAACGTCTATCAGCGATTAAAGTAACTCGAACCACATCAAAGTCAAGTCTTAAATAAATAACAAAGCATTGCGCAACAAACAATCGCGAGTAAACGCGCCACTCTGAGCAGGGAATCAAAGTAACTGAAGAACTAAACCTAAAAGGGATAAAAACAAAAGACACGATCAAATAAAAATTTACCTTCTGTTCCGACGCGAAGAACCCCTCCGATAAATACGAATCAGACAAGGCCGGATGCTACAGTCCGACAGAGTGGAAGGAGAACAAATAAAAGTAAGTGGCAGTAATATGATCTATCAGCCTGACTAGAGAAAAATCCGAGGTCGTCCGTCAGTGCGGTGAGAAGGCGGAGAGGAAGGCCGCCGTGCTTGGTTGAGGAGTTCGGTTATATTTGTTTCCTCCAATGACCGAATTGTCGCAAGTGATAACTACAAAGATCTCCCTTTGTAGTTGGATGCAGATAATTTACGTGGTAATTAATTTTTGTACATTGAATTCACAAATTCCCTATTTACAGTTATTTAATTATTGGGTAATATCATTCACTAAATTCCCTAATCCTAAACCGTCCTCCTCCACCAAATATTTTTATTTACAAGCCCAACAATTAAAACAATAATAAAATAAAATATAGGAAGAAGCTGAAAATAATGCTTTGCACTTCAGCCATGCCGGATGGTTTGTCTCGTCCGGGTGTATCTGCAGTGACGGTCTTGAGCTGCCAAGTTGCTGATTTCTTCAGGTAGTTGATGGAGTATGACTGGCTCTGGCACATTGTGTTGAGATCCTTTTTTTGCTAGAGCATCAACCACTCTGTTTAATTCTCGGAAGCAGTGCTTTATGTGATACGAAGAGAAGTATGTCATTTTAGTCATTAGTTGCCTTATTCTTTGTCGTACTTTCCATGGGGATGAGTCTGGGTGTGCGGTCCCCTGCACCAGGGATAGTGAGTCAGTGTGCACCTCCAAATACTGAAAACCGTGTTGTATGGCGATTATAAGGCCTGCCATCAGAGCTTCTACTTCTGTCTCAAGGGGAGAGCAGGGAAGCATGAGCGAAGCATAATAGGAGACCAAGACTGCTCCACTTTCATCTCTGAATGTCCCTCCAATACCTACAGCGTGTTCAGTGGAGCTCCTGTCCACATTGAGTCGTATATGCTGGGAAGTTGGGGGAGTCCATTGCAGAATACATATATTGGGAGATGCCTTCGGTACCAGGGAGATTTGTAGAGTATCCAAAATGGCCTGATTGTCAGCATCTCTAGGTTCGGGAATACCTGATCCCTTCATGATATCCTGGATTAGGGAAGTGCATTGGTGGATGACTGCTTGAGAGTTTAGGCTAGCTGCATCATATCTTATCGAACATCTGGCTTTCCAGATTTCCCAACAGATTGTAATTAGGATTAGTTGTCTCAAGAAGGCTATAGCTTTTTCGGAGGAGCCAATAATCCATGAGTCCAGCCGGTGTGCTAGGTCTGTTGAGGAAATTGGATGCGCAAAATGGACTCAAAATGACCCCAGACTTGGCAAGCCAGCCCCCCTTGGGATAATAGATGATCCAGCGTTTCTATGTTCCCAGCTTGAGGACAGCAAGAACAGCATGAGGCTAGTTGGATTCCTTTTAGTTGAACCGCTGCATCAGTTGGCACGATTTGGTGATGTATACGCCACATAAAGATACTTACTTTTAGTGGGATTTTGTCTTGCCAAAATCATTTAAAATCTCTGAGCTCCATGATTCTGTGCCTAGTAGTGTGCCAGGCAGACTTTACTGAGAAGGTCCCATGCATCTGAGGTGTCCAGATCATTTCATCCTTCGGGATTAATGAAAGAGGGATGTTGAGAATAGATGGGACAAACTGCTCGGGCACAGAGCTGGAGATCATTGCTTCATTCCAAACTCCATTTGTCCATAAGCTCCAACGTTCATGTCTTTCAGGGAAGGATGTAGGTTATCTTGAAACTGAGGTATAGCATGCCAATTGTCTGTGCCAAAATTGCATTCCCCATTACCTAGCAACCAGTAGGAGTGTTTTATCATGATATCTTTAACCTTTAGAATTCTCTTTCAACAGTGGGAGTCAAAGTGGGATCTTGGGGCTACTGTAGTTGGATCCAGATTAACACAGTATTTTCGCAGCATAAGTTCCGACCAGAGCGACTGCCTGCTTCTCAGAGTCCACCAGAGTTTCATGCTAAGAGCCTTGACAACATCTCTTAGCCTCCTGCATCCCAGTCCTCCTTCTGCCACTGGAGTGCATATGTTTTTCCATGATTTCCAATGCATCTTTTTTTTATTATCCGACCAACCCCAGTAAAAATCTGCCATAACTTATTCTAGAGAATGCAAGACACTATTTGGAGGGTCGAGGGCTGATAGCAGATAGATAGGCATGCTAGTCAAGACATGCTTAATTAGGATCAGTCTCCCACCACTCGAGAGATGAGAGGCAGTCCACCCATCAAGCCTTTATTTTAGGTTGGTAATAAGATGTGCAAAGAGAGTTGGGCTCTTTCTGCCAGTGTAGAGAGGAGCTCCAAGATATTGCACTGGAAGAGGGGAATGCAGAAATCCAGTCCATTGGGAGATTAGGTGCCTTCTTGTTTCGGATACTTTACCTGAGATGATGAAGCTGCTCTTGGCGACATTTATTTTCGGACCTGAGCATTTCTCATAGTTGGATAGCAGATTCAGGATTGCATCCAGAGCTGTTTTTGTGCCGTGATAGAACACCATCAAGTCGTCCACATAAGCTAAGTGCGAAATAATAAGGCAGCCCGAAGGAACACTGTATGCGTATGAGTGGTGCTCATTCATCAGTTTATTCAGATTTCTGCTGAGGACTTCGGAGGCAAGAATAAAAAGCAGAGGAGAGAGGGGATCGCCCTGTCTGAGTCCTCGAGTAGATTTGAAATAATCATGTATATTTCCTTCTGTTAAAATGGAGAAGGAACAACTATAAATAACTCGCCAAATTCTGTCAATCATCTGTTCACTGAATCCAAATGCTCGCAGAACTTTCACAAGAAATATCCAAGATACTCTGTCAAAGGCTTTCACCATATCCAATTCCAAAGGATTTAGTCAAATCCTTTCCATGATTAGTGGTCCCCAATTATGGGGATCACAATCCCTAAATTGTAGGGATTA
>JAOYMZ010041753.1:0-15146 GCA_025802335.1 Pinguicula primuliflora | reverse complement strand
GAGCCATAATCTTAGTGTTTAGGGAATGAAATGATATAAACTAATGCATGAAATAAGCCCTAAATAGGTGCTTACCAATAGCCCTGATAGTACACAGACTATCTAAGCCATATAGATGCACCTGTTTGCTTGATTCAAGTTACTTCTCAAACCAGACACGTCCTCACTATGCATGATACATTCTAGTTCATGAACTTGTGCTTCATTGATCTCATGCATACACACTAGCTTGATTGCATCTATGATAGTTATGATTGATCATATGATTGAGTACATGCATCATATAAGTGTGGGGTATTTGATAAGCTCACATTTTATCACACTTTGAGCTTATTTAGCATGTTACTTTTCACTACATTTGCCTTATACACTTATATTGTGGTTTATTTCTTGTTCAAATGTGCTATGTTAGGGAAATGCAACATTCAGACGTGATATACACACACTTTGGAGTCACATTGGTCAAGGAGACACAAACTAGACAATTCTAGCAAAGGCCAACACCCCCTAAAAGGTGTCTAACCATTTCGGGTAAAGTTCCTTACAACCTTGGCATTTCTCAAATGACTTGGAGGGCGGTGTTGTAACTTCACAGGGGTGTTTCCCTAGAAGTCTCCTACAACTTTCATTTACACAGATCACAATTTGGAGATGGCGAAGGATGGCGATTTGGCAATTCAAGCTGTGATGGTCATTTTCAACTCCAGTGTAAGGAATTCTTTGAAGCTGATTTCAACGGACCCCATGGTTGCTTCTTTCGCTTCATTTGGGTTTGTATTATGAACTAAATCTTGTAGACTCAAGGCTCAATTAAGCCAAAACTATGTCATTTATGCTTTGATTTTGTCGGATTAGATGCTTTAACTTGATGATCTATGGATGGATGTGTTTAGTTTTCTCATGAACTTGTTATGAATGCATGCGTAGCTCATTCTTACCTTGGTATAGCTTGTCTTGAGACCAAGAGGAGATAGGCAACCTTGACACAAAACACACCCACACTATCTTCTTTGGGGTTCAACCCTTAACTTGTAGTGCCACACATGGAAATAGTCCATTTCTTGAGTTCAAGGTCACCAACACATCTGGTTGAGGCCACAGCTGATGATTTTCTTGTGTGAAGGTCTAGATTAACTAGTAGCTTGACTATAGTGCTAGTTGGAATGGAGTCTTGTGGTCCTAGATTGGTTAAGTTAAGCATTTGATACGTATAATGAGACATGAGAATATAGCTAGGCAAGACACCAAAGCCTTGAGTTGCCCCTCTCTATTGTGATCTAAAGGAAGTGATAGGAACAATCTCAAACTCCGTAGATAACCAATTAAAGTATGTTTTGTTATTATGGATGGGCAGAGGGACATTGTGGCCCTACAAGAACTTATTCCCCAAAACCCTTCCCTAGTAAATGATATTGCCTCAATAAGTATTGAAGGGAAAAGGGATTCTCCAATCTAGAGGCCAACTAAGGATGGCACCTTTTCTGTCAAATCTGCCTGGGAAAGAGTCAGACATATAGCTACATCAGCTGAAAAGTTCTCAATAAAATCAAGCTCCCTTAGTTGCCATTAAAGATAAGCTTTCACATGTGAAAAGTTGTGCACAACATTGTGGCCACAGATACAAACCTAATGAAAAAACGAATTAACATTTCGTCCAAATGTTCATGCTGTATCTTTCTGCTGCAGATAGAAACCTCGGATCAACTTTTCTCGATAGGAGATCTGGCCAAGGAAACTTGGTCATACTTTGAAAACATTTTACACACCCTACTCTCTTTCCCTCCCCAAATATTGAAGATAGGCTGCTAGCTTGTAGATCCCATGTGGGAGGAGGTACGCTCTGATATATTTTAGAACTCATCCCCCCTTGATATGCCAGAATTGTGGAAAGCTCGGTGTTCTGCCCGTTTTGAGGGGCAACGCAATGGTACGTAAATTTCAAGTATTAAATCGACTAATTGATTTTCGTACATTATGAGTAAAAGAATTTCCTCTAGATATATATTTGTATATATGCTCATATAGGGATAATGACCTTAATTTTACCTTAATCATTCTTATTACCCATAAGTCTTTAACACAAGATGATTGTGCTCGTTCGTGTACATTCACGCATGCGGAGAAAAAGAAAGGAAATCCTAGGAATGAAAGGAAAATTCAAATTTGGGGAGTGGGATCAGTGGATTCATCGATTTGAATACAGAGTTATTGGGGGGAATAAGTGTCCGATGGTTTGGCTGGCCGTGGAGCTCAAATCACTCCATAAATCTCGCAAAAGTAATGCGAGACTATTCAAGGGCAAGATTTGGAAATGGCTGGAAGAGAATTATATATATAGGCTGCCATGGCCGCAAGAAAGAGGGGAAGGAGTAGTACGAGTATCATTAGATTCACTATAAGCAATCGAACGGAGAATTGGGAAAAGGAGTTCTTGGAAGAAGAAGAAGATCTTCATGGAAACTGTAAGAAAATCTGGGAATTATGGCGAATTGTATAGGGAATTTGAAGTAGAAAACTCTTAAGAAAATCTGGGAATTATGGCCTTCGGGCCTCGGGATTGTCCCGAGGTCCGATAGGTTCGAAGCCCGAAGCTCGAAAAAAATGGAATTCAAGACGAGTTCGGGCCCTAAAAACAGGTTCTGAGCCTAGTTTGGAACGGGATCGGGTCTGTTCCATTTTAAACAGGACATGCCATAAGCCCGAACTAAAAATAATAAAATATTTAAAAAATTAAAATTTTAAGAAAGAATAGCCCAGTTTTGCTCTAAGGGTTCTGCTACATCTTCTTCTACTTCTTATTATTTTTAGAAGGTGTGATGTTTTATGCAAGTACTTAAAAAATAATATTTAAAATTCTAATATAACAAACTTACGGTAGGTTACAAAAATAACCTTCATTTAACCATTTGCCAAAATTGAAAATATAGCGAAAGTTAGCAATAGAATTAAGCTACTAGCATTCAGCACAAACAAAGAATTCAGAACCGTATAATTAAATTGCAACTCGTTAATCATTTTATGCGCCACGAATAATTCCAAATCAAACAATTTAACACCAAAAATACTGTAAATGGGAATGTTGGCCGTCTTGAACCTAATTGTTTTTTTTAATTCGGGCCTCGGGTCATCCCGATGTTCATCCCGAGAACTTCGGGACTTCAGTCTTCGAGATGGGATCGGGCCCAAAATTTTGGGTCGGAACCAAAATGGGATGGGATCGGGATTCGGCAAATCCCAATTCCGAATCCTGAATGCGAACCCCTACTAATACTATCTTTCCTATCCTTAGCACCAGGAATGGGAAGATCAGGGCAATCCAATGGTAGGAAGAGGGCTCAACCAGAATACAATCAGATGGAGGAGCAGAGGTATCTGAGGGAGGCCAACCATTGGTTGCAAACCACGAAAGACAAGATGCTTGCTCATCTGGTCGAGTGTGAGGAAAAGAGGGCCAGTGCTGAGGAGAGTTTGACTAGAGCCAGGCACTTGCAGACCAAGCTGGTGATCAGCAACTCTGGATTACAGGCAGCCCTGCTAGCAGTAGCAGGAAACTATGCCCAGCACGCTGATGAAAGAGCTCGGCTTAGAGCATAGAATTATCAACTTCGGGGGTAGATCGAGGCTCCATCAGAATCAACAAACTGCACTCCATCGGCGAGGAAATATGCAGCTAGGGCGCCCATTTCCCCGACTGGGATGGCATGGAGAGAGGTGATGTCTGCTGTGGTGGATATATCCAGCGACGAAGATGTAGAAGCAAGGAAGATAGGAGGAATGAATGGGGCAGAAACCTCCCAACATGGTGCAGCAAGAAGGGCCATGGACAGCTCCATTGAGCCTAAAGAAGATAGCTCAGAGTTAGCTGGGAAGATCCAACAACAGGAAACTCACAGAGGAACTGTGATCGTGAGCTTAACGGTCGTAGTTCTAAGTTGTTGGGGGTCTCCACGGAAACAATCTCCCTATCCTGTTGTGGGATAGGGATATGATTTCATACATCTCACCCTCCCCAGACCTTGTCCAAGGGCGGAATTTACTGGGTATGTTTGGTTTGGTTTGGTTTGGTCGCAGTTCTGAGTCAGAACAAGCCATGTAGTCTATGAATTGGCTAAGGATCAACATAGGCTAGAAGTGAAGTATTGGTTAACTAGTGTATGATGTAATGTGCATTATGGAATTGAATAAAATCTCATGGTTCCTCTTTGTTTTTTGTTAGCTATATTTGAAGATGAGCACATAAAAATTTTGATGAATACACGAAATGGTTGAGGGACGGAAGGAGTAATCAAGAACGTTATATAAATTAAGTTGTGAAAACTAGTTAAAACTTGGGCAGTCTACTGGAAGGGTAAAGGGAAGTATTACTTGGTTACGGTTTTTAGAAGAAACGTTGTTTGAGCAATATATGCATGTAGTCTAGCAATATTCATGCCGAGAATGTGAATGCAGGAATCATAGAGGAATATGTGCGAAAGAATAAGGATAGACAGCTGATTGAGAGTTCCGAATAGTTCAGGGATCTGGAAGTCAATCCCACGAGGAATGAATATGAGGGTAGAATGTAGATGTGCTTCCCGTATGGATAAAACGAGTAAAGGCTAATGAAAGTGGTAACATAAAGTGATATGATATTGTATGAACATGCTTGATGATTCTGAAAACTATTACCATGCTTTGGACAGGCTATGGCAGGGAGAAAGCGCACACGACCTCAGGGAACAAATGAAAGGCACACAACTCAACCCAATAATGTCGAAGTGGCACCTACACCAGCAGTTGCGACGATGCCTGAATTATCTGCTGATGCTATAAGAGCATTGAACGCGTGGGCTAATACACGGACCCCTGAAGTCCACATAGAGGCAACTACTAATGCTCAAAATCATACTCCAGTGGATGAGAGAACTACCATGAGTCTCAGAACCCAATTCGCCGCTCTGCAAAAGATGCGAATGGCAACATTTGAAAGAGATAAGGGCCCAGAGTAAGCGATCAAATGGATGGAAGCAATGGAGAGGGGACTTAGAATATCGGAAACCCCTGAGATTCTTAAGGTGGAAGTGGCAATTGCGTTCCTTGGGGATGGAGCTTTAAAATGGTGGGGAAGTGTGGTGACAGGGTTGGAAAATCGTGGGCCGATGACTTGGAATGTGTTTTGTGATGTTTTCTTCCGATACTTCATTCCACCAGGATGGCAGACAGAGTAGATGGTGGCTTTTGATCAGTGTGCTCAACGCGTAGGGGAGACTGTTTTGCAATTTAACAATCGTTTCCATGCATTGGGAAGTTTTCTCCTATGATAATGGACAACCCGATCCTCAAACTACATCGTTTCTGGCAAGGACTATTGAGTGCGAATAGGATGGCTCTCACCGGCGTACTTACTACATACTTCGATGTTTTATTGGATGCTGACGTTAGGGTGGAGGCTTAAATCGAGTGGCGAGAGGGCGATGCTAAGCGCCAGTGCAGAAATGATACTAGAGGCTCTAATGCACAGGGGCCATCTCGAAATTTCAACACTCGAGCCGCCACTACAGTGAAACCCACGCCATCATATGGGCATCTCCCACTTAATGACAGATCTAGGATTTTTTGGAAGGGTGGCACAATCCTACTTACCAAACTATCATCACACAAGCAACATCATACAAAATGGGGAAAATTTTATAAATAATCCGTAAAAAATTAAAAATAATTAAATAATAAGTACATCAAAATTATATGAAGTTACATGTTAAAGTGAAGTGCACGACATGCTGATAGTTATGGTAGCCTCCGCTTTGGCAAACCATAAATTATTCGATTGATAAATCAAATTGCACAAAGATCAAGAAAGATAAAATATAATATAATAATACTACAAAATTAAAAAATACTATAAACGTAAACACACAAACGAAAAAAATAGAGAATCATTTCTGGTTGTTAGATTTTCCTCAAACTCAAAAAACCTTCATCATCAAAAAATTCTCTCTTTATATATAATGGGGGTGTGGCGGATTTCAAGGGGGCATGTGCCCCCCTCATTGCATGAATAAATCCGCCACTGCTCCTACTTTATATCATTGCAATAAGTTTCTGTCAACAACTATCTTAATCAATCACATTTAATCCTTTTGTTGCTAGTGGAAAAGAGAGGAGAGACAGAATCTCCTTATCTCAATTCCTTCCCTATCGAAAACTAGCCACATGAACTACCATTTATCATGATAGATAAGCTTGTTGTTTCCGCATTTGTCTTTTTAACCATTTCATCCATTGGTTAGAGAATCACATAGCTCTCATAATCTACTACATGTCAAAAGTTTTTTTGAAATCCACTTTAAAGATGGAGCACTTTTTTCTATTACTTTTTGTCTCATGCAGAATCTCATTAGTCAATACTATACTCTATAAGATATGCCTTCCAGGGGCAAAACCATATTGATTTTGGCTAATTATAGAGGCACCACTCATTTTAGGATTTTTGTCGTTGCCTGAGTGTTTAAAGTTTAACGGAATGAAATAAAGGAGGACTTGCATATGTTGTCCCTTGCTGATTTTGGAGCACTGATAATCCAAGAGTGAAATGGTATAATTGGGAGGGACCTTGTTATGTTACGATTTGATTAATATTACTTTTTTATTGATTAATATTAGTTGAATT
Source organism: Pinguicula primuliflora (assembly GCA_025802335.1). NCBI lineage: Eukaryota > Viridiplantae > Streptophyta > Magnoliopsida > Lamiales > Lentibulariaceae > Pinguicula > Pinguicula primuliflora. Next base: position 8,497 of record JAOYMZ010041753.1, on the reverse strand, counting down.
AAGGTAACTAAATAATTTATAATTTAATGAAAAATATTAAGAAATCGATATTGATTTTAATTGATGGAAATTATTTTAAATTAATTAGCATTAAATTATATTAATTAATTAGAATTAATTATAATCATAATTAAATAAAGAATGACATTTTGGAATTATGTTACTTTTCGTATGTTCCCAACAGAGTTTTTTTATTGTCCAGGCTCTTATTGTGCAGACTAAATGACTTTCATTCAGGTTTATAATTTGGGCCGCAGAATTTGCATGTGACGGCTCCGATTAAAAGCCAAATTAATTGAAGAATAAATGCATCTTCATGGAAAAAAGGCGACATATTCATCAGGGGAATTCAGACCACAAAAGGGGGTGAGACAAGGAAATCCAATCTCCCCACTCTTATTTCTTATTGCCGCAGAAGCCCTACAATGGATCCTACATAAAGCATTTGATCTACACAAATATAAGGGCTTCTCTATGGGAGAAATCATGATGCTCCAACTATAGTATGCTGACGATACTTTGACCTTTAGTAATGGTACAATGGAGGACATCAGAGTGATAAAACAGGCATTAATACCACTAGAGCTGGTCTGTGGCTTGAAGATTAACTTCACGAAGAGTAAACTGATTGGAATAAATATACCTGAGGAAGAATCGAACAATTTTGCAGATTAGATGGGCTGTCAAATAGAAGTCTTTTTTTTTCATACAGGGTTATTTTCGGGAGAACGTTCGAGTGCTGCAAGATGAAAAAATGAGGCTGAGTCTCAAATGGCGCAGCTCTCTTTCTGCAGAAGACAGATCCCCCACTGAGATGGCAAGTCTATGGGTCGATGCAGCAGTCTGCAGGCAATCCGGTGCAGCTGCATGTGGTGGTGTTTTGCGAGATAGCACTGGCTTGTGGGTAGCAGGTTTTAGCCTCCGACTGGGGACATGCTCAGTGGAGTTGGACGAATCCTGGGCCCTATATTATGGATTAGCGCTGGCGTATATCATCAATGTACATCAGCTCCAATGCTTCTCTGACAGCTTGGTGACTATTTCTCAAATTCACGGCAAGAATGAGAATATCACCAACAGGTTTCTCATCATCCAGATTAAGAGATTACTGGCTCTTTGCGATAGTAGCATTCCTCATCATGTTGGAAGGAATCTGAACTTGGAAGCTGACCGTTTTGCCAAAGCTGGACTTGCATTGCCTATCCGGCAGCTTCATTTATTCCCAACAGAACCTCAATCTGAATATGAGATACTGCCCCAATCCAACATTCAGGTTCCTCTCAGATTCTTCACTAATATAGACTCGCTCGTCCAAGGCTCCTTAGCCTTTCTTTGGTCATCTCCGGCCTCCTCGATTGAAGATACCATCCCTGTGGACACTGGGGTGGTGCTAGCATCAGAAGATAGTCCTGATTCTGGAGTGTCTGTAGTCTCTTGGCTGAGCTCCTCATCCTTCCATTTTGATCCTCCTTGAGCATTGCTATCATCTTAGACACTGATTGTAAAACTTTTTGCTCTTTTTCTTATTGGCTCCGGGCCTCCTTTGTATTAAAAAAAATATATATGCGCTCTTTTGTTGTCGTACGAGCTCTATTGTTAGTAGAGATAAATGGAAGTGTCAAATCAAAACGATTCACTTGGTAAATCAAATATTCAATCAAGTTTCACCCACCAACTTATGTCTCTTTTGGATAAGAAATTGTCATACAAATAAAATAACAGAGTGGCTTCCACGGAAGTGTCATGCTCCACTTATCTTCTTCATTTACCGTGATGGATCGGTTACAAAATCAAGTGGCAGACTATTAGTAAGCATGGGCAATCTTCATGTGTACAATTTTCGCGTGTACAACTCGTGTATAATTTGTGTGTTATACCATCCGTTTTCGAAATTGGTCGCACCATTAGAAAGCTTATATATTGTATTCTAAAACCCTATTTTGGACAATGTGAAACTAGATTAAACGGTGATAAAGTCATCGAAACTGGACCAAAGCATGGGGATTTTTATCTACAATATATAAACTTTCCAATTGTGCGACCAATTTCGAAAACGGATGGTGTCACACACAAATTGTATACGAGTTGTACACGCGAAGATTGTACACATGAAGATTTTCCTAGTAAGCATATCCTATCTATTTGGACGATGTTTGAGTCTCGACGGCACACAGCCTCTGTTGGCCGTGTAGCCGGATTGATTACAAAATTAAGTGGCAAACTATTTGTAAGGGTATATCTATTTGGACATTAAGCTTGGATACCCCTTACCCGTCAAAATGACTACATGAGAAGGTAAATCGTCCCCCATCTTAAGATCTTTTATTCGCAAATTTCCACGTAGAGAAAAACCTAATAGAAGGATAAATTGCGGTTGGCTTGCCGCTTTTACATGTTATAGTGAAGAAAATAAAGAACACGGATTTACGTGGTTCGTCAAAACCTACATTCACGGGAGAAAACACGTTCTTCCTTATTGTTTTTTCACTCCTTACAATGTACAGAGACTCTCATTTTTATAGAGGTTACAAGGAATCATCCAATGTATGGTAACTCCCGAGATTATGAGAAATCTAATCTTGGGAGAAAATGAGGGAAGATTTGGTCAAATCATCCTCTAATAATCGTCTATCTAACACTCCCCCTCAAGTTGAGTAATGTGGTGTCCAATACCCAACTTGTTAATAACGTCATGAAAGGCTCTTCCAGTAATCGCCTTAGTGAGGATCTCAGCAAATTGATCTTCAGACCTCACGAATGGGAGAGAAATGACACAGCTTTCAACTTCTCTTTTATGAAGTATCGGTCCACCTCTAAATGCTTGATTCTGTTATGTTGCAACGGATTCTCGGCAATGTGTACTGCAGTTTTGTTATCACACCTCAGAGGATAGGGTTGATCTGGTGGAAATCCAAGCTCACTCATCAACTTCTGTAGCCACAGGACCTCAGCCACGCCCCTAGCGATTCTCCAAAACTTTGCCCCTGCACTAGATAAGGCTACCACCTTCTGATTCTTACTCCTTCACGTCACAAGATTACCTCCTACAAATATAAAGTAACCTGCCGTAGATTTGTGATCCACCGAATTATCGACCCAATCTGCATCTGTATACGCCTCCATCCTCGAATGGCCATTATCGCGGAAGAATACTCCAGTGTCAGGGGTACTTTCAGATATCTCACAATTCTCAGTGCCGCATCCATGTGATCCTTCTGCGGTGAATGCATAAACTGACTCACCACACTCACTGCACAGGTAATATCTGGTCGTGTATGGGACAAGTAAATCAACTTCACCACAAGGTGCTGGTACCTCTCTCTATCAGTGCTTTCTCCATTATCCAAAATGCGAAGACCATGGTGGGAAGCCATGGGAGTGTCAGCCAGGGGCGGATCCAGAAAAAGGAAACTGGGGGTGCCCATTAGATAAACTCAATATTCCGACATAGTCCCGACGACTAAAAAACTATTAAGGACTACTTGATCCAAGAGGAAAGTGATTTAGAAATTCTCGTTGATAAAGTAGCAGGAATCATGGCAGAATTTGGAGTTTTTTCTCTCTTGTGTATAAACTTTCCAATAGTCGACGAATTTCGAAAATGGGCGGTGACACACAAAAATTATGTTTCCCGCATGACTCCTAATATTGATGATATTTATTCTTTTTAAAAGCATTAAAATTTCCAAAATTTAATAATCTAAATATTACTATTCCCTTGTAACCATTTGACCACACAGATAAAGAGTTTGTAAGTAACATATCGAAGTTTTTCATTCTTCGTCGTTGAAAATTTCTAAAAAATTATAAATGACTACTTAACCATAATCAATGTCATGACAAAATATGATAAAATCTTAGGTAGATTAGGTTAAAATCAATCATCCATATTTCTCAAACCAATTTATATATAATGGTAAATCAAGCCTGCTACTTCAATTTCAAACTAACACCATTTAAATCATTTCTCTAAAAAATATATATACACAAAGTGCAGGATTTAAATGGAATGCATAATTAAACAAAAAACATAATGCAATAACAAAAAATAATTCTTAATTTTTAGAGCTTGACACGGACCGTTATTAAGGTCTAACAACCTTTTTAAAAAAAACCCAAAAATATTTTTTTTATTTTTTTCTATTTTTTTTTCTTTTCCATCTTTCTTCATTTTCTCCTGTCATTTCTTTTATCATCTCCAACTCAACTCAATCTTTTTATTTCTGTGCAACCCAACCTTTTATTTCTCTGCAACCCAACCTTTTTTTTCTCTGCATATGTACAGGAGAATTTTTTTTTAACTGGGGGTGCCTGGGCTCCCCCAGGCACCTATATGAATTCGCCCCTGGTGTCAGCCGGCTTACAATCCAGTAGTCCAGTCTCTGCTAACAAGCCTAGAACATACTTCCTCTGAGAGATATGTATTCCCACTTTCGATCTCATCACCTCTATGCTGAGAAAGTACTTCAAGTTCCCCAAGTCCTTGATCTCAAATTCGCTGAACAAACTCGTCCTCAACTCCTTCATCTCATCCTCATCATCTCCTGTGATCACCATGTCATCAACATATATAATGAGGCAGGTAATCTTCCCACTCCTCTTCTTAATGAACAAGGTGTGATCTGAATTGCTCTATACATAACCGTATCTCCTCATAGCAAGAGTAAACCTCCCAAACTATGCTCTGGGAGACTATTTCAATCCATATAATGCTTTCTTTAGTCTGCACACCTCATTTGAATGAAAGGTGTGAGAGAATCCTGGTGGACCTTCCATATAAACTTCCTCTGTTAGATCCCCAAGCAGGAAGACATTCTTCACATCGAACTAAAACAAGGGCCACCCTCAATTCGCGGCGATGGAGAATAGTACACGAATAGTGTCAATCTTCGCAACAGGTGAGAAAGTCTCATAATAATCCACTCCATAGGTCTGAGTGTAGCCCTTAGCCACCAGTCTCGCCTTATACCGCTCCACTGAACCATCAGCTCTCCTCTTGATCGTATATACCCACTTACACCCAACAGTGTGATTTCCTACCGGCAGTAAACACATCTCCCAAGTATGATTCTTTTCCAGAGCGCTCATCTCGTCCTCTATAGCCTGTCTCCATTCAGGGATCGCCCATGCCTCTTTCACATTCTTTAGAACCTCCTCCTGATATACATCCATCGTGAAGGCCCTTGCTCCTTTAGACTCTCTTCCCCTGAACAAGTTTGCCATAGGATACCTCTTCTCTCCCAGAATGTGGTCCGGAGAATAGCGTCGAGCTGGGACCCCTCGCGTACTTCTAGCTGGTAGGACCCGTGTAGGTGGCACGGGAGGATTGTCCACAGAAGTACCCAGCACATCATCAACAAACAAGATAGGTATAACAGAGATGTCAGTCGGCTCAGTTGGACTTACCTCGATATCCGGAGAAGGAAGATCATCTGGGCAGGGCGTGTGCTGAGGGCTTGTCAAAGACGAAGAAGCTGACTGAGTCAGCAGCTGGCTTGCCAAAGAGGAAGTAATCCATTCTAGTATGTCATCCTGTCTCTCCCCCTGACGACTAGAATGGATAGTTTTGTAATAAAACTAAGACTTGATGAAGTCACAATGTAACGTAGTGATCACTTGTTTCGACACCGGGTCAAAACACCGATGCACCTTCTGATTGACACTGTAGCCCACAAAAACGCATTTCAACACACAAGCATCCAACTTAGTCCTCGAACCTTCGGAATATGCACAAAGACTGAGCCCCCAAATACCCGAGGAAAGAGAATGAGATATGACGGCACAGAACAGTGCACAGATAGAGCCTGGATAGGTGTCCGAAGATCAAGGGATCATGTGGGCAAGCGATTCACCAAATACGTAGCAGTCGCCACAGCCTCAGGCCAGAAGTATTTAGGGACTCCTGAATCCAACATGATAGATCTAGTTATCTCCAACAAAATCCGATTCTTACGTTCTGTCACTCCATTTTGCTCAGGAGTATAAGGACACGTAGTCTGGTGAACTATCCACTTCTCAGAAAAAAATTGGGTCATAGACTGGTTCACAAATTCCCTGCCATTATCAGTCTGGAAGACTTTCACAGAGGCATTAAATTGTGTTACAAGCATTTGATAAAACTACAGGAATTTGCCAAAAACATCAGACTTCTATTTAAGAAAATAAATCCAGCACATACGAGTGCAATCATCCACAAATAACAGAAAATATCGGAATCCCCCGCCTCCAACAACTGGAGTGGGTCCCCATACATCAGAATGAATCAGTTCGAAAGGTTTATCAGAGCGAGACACACTAGGAGAAAACGATGACCTATGTGTCTTAGCTCAAGCACACGAGTCACAACGAATAGAAAAGCAAGATAATCTAGGAAATAACTTCTGTAGGTACCCATCAGATGGATGATCTAACCGTCGGTGCCATAGCCACCCCTTATTGTCTCGAACAGCTAGAGTACGACCAGTGACAGCTGCCTCATCCACATAGTATAGCCCAGCCTGCTCAGTGCCACGCCCAATGATCTCCTTCGTTCGAATATCCTACAATAGACAGAAACTCGAATACATTAGCACAGTACAGTTCAATTCTTTCGTAACATGGGAAATAGATAAAAGTTATGCGACAGGGATGGGACAAGTAGGCAATTCGACAATTTTAGTGATGGAGTAATCTCAATTTTCCTCGCTCTTGTGACAGGGAACATTTCCCTATTTGCTGTCTGAATAATTTTCTTCCAGGGAACCTGATCATCAATGCTATCTAAAGAGTCAAAGGTTACGGTGTCAGTGGCACCACAATAAAAAATCCACCTATTTTCCCAAGACAAATGAGAGTTAAGCAGGGCATATGAAATGTCGTCATCAAAATTACCAAAACATCCTTCTCCAAAAAATTTTGGACCGCATAATTTTATTTTTTCAAAATTTTTGCTGGGCCCAAGTGCATTTTCCCGTCCTTTCAAAACCACGCTGGGCTGATTTTTCTGTCCATAACATACCACGGGCCGGTTTTCCCGTCCAAAGCATAGACCGGGCCGATTTTCCCTGATTTCTAAATTTTGCGGCCCCTTCTTAAAGCCCGTTCTGTTTGGCAGCCCACCCTGCAACAAATACAGCTTATGTTGAACATCAGAAGAGACTGGGACGAGATTCATACCTTCAGATCCTCCGTCTGCGTGAATCGCATCTCGTGCGGCAGCCTCCTTCTCCGTTGTGGGTCGGTGGCAGTTTGGGTCGGTAATTTGCCTTCCTACTGCCACAGTTCCTTTTGTCAGCCAGTTTCTGGCACCGCACCGTGCTGTTGGAGGGTGGCCGTCGTGGAAGCGCTGACAATTGCGTCTGATATGTCCTTGAATGCCACAATGGTGGCAAAATCGAGTGTCCCTTGCCATTTCTGAGCGGCGACTGCCACCACCGGAGTTCTGCGGTGGTCGGACTAGTGCTGTGGTTGAAGATGCCGACGCGATTCGATTAGGGTTTCGGCCAGATGGAGCCCGACCCAGTTCTTCGGTGGATCTGGGCTCGTGGGTTACTTTGCCTGACCCGACCCGAAAGCCCACCCCGAGCCCACCACCCATTTCTGCAATAGCACCATTCTGTTTTCCCGGACCTAGAATATTGGTTTCGCGCGGCCTCCCTCCTCACAGTGGCATAAGCTTCGTCTACATCCGGTAAGATTTTCTCCTTTAGAATGTCTCTAACAATTGGATCGAAAGCATTATCCAATCCGGCTAAAAATTTGAACAGTCTGTGTTCATTCATCAGTTGATTAAATTTCAGAATGTCGCCAGTTTCCGTCATCGGGTTTGGCCGGCGGTGGTCTATCTCCATCCACATATCTTTAATTATATTGAAATAATCTTCGATTATATTCTCACCTTGCTTCATTTGATCTGCCCTTGTGCTGAGATCGAAAAATTTTAGGTTATCTTCTCCAGCCTGGAAGACCTTTTCAAGTCCTTTCCACAACTCGTGGGCATTTTGAAAATTCAGGTACTGCCTCGAAAGATTCCATTCTATATTTTCCGAGATCCACCCATAAACTTGAAGGTCATTTTCCCACCATGACCGATATTTCGGATCTCCTTCTGCAGGCGGTGCAGGGCTGCCCGTGAGATGTCTAATTCTGCCCCGACCCCCAATAGCTATCTCAATACGGCGCCTCCATACTGGATAGTTGTTGTTGTTCAGTGGTTCCTCCAAAACCACGTTCGTCGGATTTCCTCCATTCGACGGTTTCTCCTTTGGAATGATCTGTGCCTGAGCAGCACCTCCCTGCCTTAGTTTCTCAAGCGTCTGCCCTAGAACCTTGGCTGCCTCCGCGAGTGCTGCCACAGATTCTCCCATGGCACAGATCGGTTAGGCGGACTTTTATAGGGTCAAAACTTGCTCTGATACCATGAAGAAAAGTAAAGAACACGAATTTACGTGGTTCGGCAAAGCCTACGTCCACGGGAGAAAGCACGTTCTTCCTTATTGTTTTTCACACCTTACAATGT
>JAOYMZ010041742.1:0-15146 GCA_025802335.1 Pinguicula primuliflora | reverse complement strand
AGTGGTCATGGGAGTGACAATTGCACTCACAGGTCACGGGTTCAAATCCCCTCAGCGACATTACCTATCAAAAAAAATCATGCTGAAGCTACTTTTCCATATCTTGAAGAATATGGGAGATACTTACCTACACTTCTTTATTCATCTGCATATTTCTTCTTATGATGTCGGCAGGTACCCCCGGCGACTGGAGCCACATTATCAAGCAGATTGGAATGTTCACTTTCACTGGACTCAACTCCGAGCAAGTGGCATTTATGAGAAAGGAATACCATATCTATATGACATCTGACGGGTAAAAATTTGTTATCTAAAACAACTGAATTCCATCTCACATCTTCTATCATGCATCCAATTTCCGTTGTGTGTGTTTCGCAGTCGAATTAGCATGGCTGGTTTGAGCTCAAGGACAGTACCGCATCTGGCAGATGCTATACATTCAGCTGTTGCAAAATTCTCCAGACTCTGATGTTACCAAATCGTTGGGACTATTCTATAATATATCATCACCCAGGCAAGTCCCACGAAGAATAAGTAAAACATTCGGAGGGAAATCTTCAAACGTTTTTGTGCATTTTATTTGAAGTGCTTCCGTTTTCATCCTTGAAATAAAACGTTAGACAGAAATTTTCCAGACCCGCAAAACACTAGATATTTACTGCATTTTCATGATTTTACTGTTCTTTCCGCGCAAACTAATATTTCATACGTTGAGACTTCCATAAGATCCTTGTACAAGACAGTACAAAATACAGCAGCCAACAAAAGGATTTAGCCTCGGAAAATCAACAGAAGAGGGCACACATAATACATACCTTTTCCTGTTTTTAGTACCTTTTGTGGTTAAAGAATTGGCAGGTGAAAGAATATGGATGATCCTATCATAATAGTATTGAGTATAAATCATATATATATATATATAGACAACAAGACACTACAGTAGGAAGGCTCCTCTAACCATGCAGATGCACCCAATCTGCCATGTTGGATCATCTGCAACCCTTCAAAAGATACGTGCTACTGGAACTTTTACCGGTAGAGAACTTTCCAGCGTTCGTATCTGGCGATAAGCATTCATTGAAATCCAGGGCGCGTCTCTCCGTCTGCAATGGATTACATATTAAATGTCTGATACAGAATTGTTTTAAAGGAGTAGATCAAGCTTGAAAATTAAGTATACAAAAAAAATTGTCTGTACCATAAAGTATAAAGGGAGATGATGTTTAGAGGAAGAGTGCCCGGATCTTGTGAGTGATCAGGTAAACGGTGCATAATATTACAATTCTGACAACGAAATTGAAATTGATTGTACCGTTGTAAAGTTTATACATTGGTGATAAAAAATCTCATGTTTTGGCACAGTCTGGGTAAATTCGTCACTGAGAATTTTTAAAACTCAATAAGTACTACTTGGGAAAAAATGAAACAAAATTAATAAGTCATCGGAAAATGAGCCTTTTGATCTTCTATGTATAAACTTTGTAATCGTATGACCAATTTCGATTTTCGCTTTCGGAATTGAAATATTGTGCACCGTATGACTGACTAAGACATAACACTTATTTGAGTTTGAGTGTGAATGAGTTCTTGACAGTCGTACCTTAAAATTTGAAGCTGGAATAGGATTGGTTTCTTCATTCTGAGAGCTTGGACTGCAACTTGTGTCCCCTTCTTCTTCCAGGTTTATCATCGAGTTGCACTTCCCTTTCATTATCGTGTCGGGAGTTTCATCCCCCAATACCTCCTGAGCATCAGCAAATGTGCTGGCAGTCTGATCTCCCAACTGTTTCATTAATGCAATGGCATCGTAACTACGGTCCCCGGGGCTCAAGGAGTAGCCAATGTCCTAGAATACAACTATTATCATGACGAGAAAAGAATGTGGAGAAGGTTATATGAAAATACGAAAATTTTCAAATGCCGGATGGTATATCCCGGACAAGCGACCCTTACATCCCGAATTCTAATCTCGGGCGTCCATGGTTGATCTGACAGCCTAGAGTGGATTGCTTAGTTTATAAAACGTTGTTGATCCTGTCCGTCGGATCAACAATGGACGCCCATGAATAGAATCCAGGACGTAAGTCTGCGTGCCCGGGATATACCGTAGCAGAAAATTTCTGTATGAAAATAAGTTTCTCCCGGACCTCAACTGTTATCTCTGTGTCAACTCTGGGACCTGGTACAAAGCTGTTGAGAAACCAAGGAGATTTCCATGCAGAGGGAGATTCAATGCTCCTCTTAAATGGTGTGTCCATGAACCTGTTTGCAGAAGATTGAAGTAGAGGACAAAAGAAAGTTAGAACGCATAACGCAATAAAAGAATGGAAGACACAGACATACCAGCTACGAAATTTTTTTAATCCCGGACAAGCACTCTTATGTCCCGAATTGTAAGGTCATCCATTTGGATCTGACGGCCAGAAGTTGATCACTTAGTTTTTAAATACTGTTGATCCTGACCGTCAGATCAAACATTGGACGGTCAGGATTAGAATTCGGGACGACGGTAGCAAAAAATTTCTGCCAACAACAAAAGGAAAAAAGAAAGAGAGAACGGAAGAATCGTCTATAATCTTCATACATGCTGTTGCTGCTTTCCGGGGCACCTTTGCAACCACTTTCAACTTTTTTTCCTGTAGCAACGAGCGAGGTTGTACCATCTCCCTTTTTTTTACAAGATAGTTGGCCAAATCCTCTTGGACTTGGACTGATTGCTCTCCCACCCTTGATTCCAAATTGGTCAGGAGAAAAGAATATCACATCATTCATATCATGTTCATCAACAATTCCAGATAAATCTTTTGCCTGGTGAGAATAAAAAAGGAATTAGATTATAATCTACAACTTCCAACAACTTGTGAAATCACTACCCTACGCACTCTGATAAAACAATTGCGTTCACCATAGTACGAACCATGAACAATGTTCGAGAAAATGCTAGGCGAATCCTAAGCGGCTAGGAGCTGCTTATTACCTAGGTGGCCTATGCACCTATGGCGGCCTAAGTGGGAATTCGGACAAGGCGGAGGGCGCGACATCCCAGCGCCTAGACGGCGCCTAAGCGATCACCTTCTCGAACAGAGACCATGAATAGCTCGATCTAATAGTTGTAATGGTGTGTGAGTGCCGAATGGATTTAAGAAAGAGGTCGAGGATCAGTGATAATATTTACCTGATGAAAAAGGCATTATGTCCAGCGCAATAATATTACGCAAGTAAATAGATATAAAAAAGTTCATAACAAGCTTATTCAATTATTTTCAACTTATTAACCCTATAACTGTGTTGTAAGATGCTGGCATTCCTAGAGTACCTTGTTACTCCGAAGAGAATGAGAAAGACAATACTTACCATTTCCATTGAAGCATTCCCATATGTTATCTTCTTTTCCAAGCGCTCGTCTGATTTGGACTCTTTTGTTAACATATTACTCTCTGACATGACCTGATTTTTACTTCCCTCATCCCCTGTATGCACAAAAGGAGGCGGTACATTTTCTTTTTCTTCACAGAACATCTCCATATTTCCCTTTCTTGGAGACATGGACAGCAGTGGTCCTTTCTTATCCATACATTCATCAAACATCCTTTCTAACCTGTATAAATCATTGGTCGGACCTGAAAATGAATGCTGCTTTGAAGGTCCTTCAAGCTTCTTTTCATCTCTTTTCTCTGACAAAGGAGATACTAGATCCCGGTGCCTTTTCTTCAGTATAGATGGTGTGCCACTAAAAGTTCTAGCAGCACTTTTCAAAACAGCTTCAGGGGTATCTTCTCGAGATGGTGAATCCCAAAATTTAAATGGAGTAGAAGACGTCATCAGTTGCCGGATGCCAAGCGGACTGTATTGCTGCATGTCAGTACCCCACTGTATAAGCTCACAACTAAAGAATGGAACATCTAAGCTCGGAAAACGGGGAGGCTCATAGCATAAAGCTCCAGGGTCCTGCTCATCCGTTTTAGTATCTCCATCTTCCAAAGTTGAATACTGAGAAGCAGTCAAAGGTTCCATAAACAGATCATTAGCCGGAACTAGTCTTGGTGATTCCTTTGTCTCATTGCTTTTAACTTCAGAAGGGGAGGAGTCAGCCTCCTTGGAATATACAAAGCAATAATCTGCAGTAACTAGCATACACTCCTCTGTATTCTCCCGAGGGGAATAACTAATACGGTTTCGGTTTGTAGTGTGCATAAATGAAGCATCAGCTGGAAGTTGCGTAGCGTAGGGCAGGGGTTGAGCAAATGACTTTACAAATATATCAGGTGTACTACTGTACCTAAATGAAGCATCAACTGGAAGTTGTGTATCAGGATGTATGTCAAGCTCTTGAATACCATCTTCCGAGGAACAACATCCATTATGGTTGACCTCAGGATAAACCACCTTCCTGCATTCTGAATCAGCGGGATCTCGTGGAAAGGATCCTAGTTCTTGATTATCATGACCAGTTAAAGGTGGCGTGAATAATTCTGATGCACCATCGCCTAGATCAAGTAAAGACATATCTGATAGCAGATATGTCTGCCAATCATCTTGAGCAAAGTCAAGGGAGTTATCAGGTTCAAGAAATTCATCTCCCATGTCACATTGTTCTTGCGAGATGGTAAATGTAGCTTCATCAAATGCAGAGTGATAATTTTCAGAAGATGGAACTGAACTCGTCTCTTCATTCATTCTGCCATTCTCTCTTGGATGGGGGGTTGCATTCTTTGTTGATTGTGAAAGGCAAGGAATGGTTGAACCTTGACTGCATTCTGAAGTTTCTTCAAATCCTGTTCCTCTAACAACACTATCCACTTCACTACTTTGCTGCACTTTTGACGAAGAAGAAGCCGCGGAGTGATTTGGATGGCTTATAAGGGAGGTGCATTCAAACTGCGAAAGTAATCCCGAAGCCAAATACATGTCTAATTTCTTCTTGACAGAACTATTCCAGTGATTTTTTATGGCATTGTCGCTTCTGCGGGCATGATTAGGCAAACCAAGTATCAAGTTAGCAGTAGCAAAAAGAAATAGCACAAGGTGTGCTCACATGTAATAATAATATCAATCCTTGTACCTTCCAGGCAAGAACTTAGTTAACTCTGCCCACTTATTTCCATAAATTTGATGGGCGCGAATCAATGTCAACTCCTCATCTTGCGTCCAAGATTCCTTATTGATGTTGGGATTAAGATGATTATGCCACCTGAAAATGAGTACGCTAAAGGCATGAAACAAACTTCAAATGGAAAAAACGAATAAATATTCACTGTGCAGTTTTAAGTGCAAATGGCATTCCCTAAAACTGCATTGTGAAATTGATCTTACAAGGGTATTAGCGTATCCACCAAGGACATTGAAATTTGAAAAGTGATTTGCTATGCATGACTGTAAATTTTTCTAGAAGTTTTTGCAAGCTTACCTTTCTCGGCATTGCTTCCCAATGCGTCCAGGAAGATGTTGCGCAATGGTAGACCACTTTTTTGCTCCATACTTGTTCACCAATTCAATTATTACTTCATCCTCCTAATCCCATATTACAAAAAGAGGAAGATAGGCTATGAACTAGTGAAAGAAAAAAAAATCAAAAGAAAATGAACGCCACACTGATGAACAAAGAAATGAAAGCATCCTGACCTCTTTAGACCAAGGACCTTTGACAAGATCTGGATTAAGAACCTTTTGCCACCTGTGCAAGCACTGTACATCTGTTCGATCCTTAAAGCACTCCGCTACGTATGAATAACATGAAATGTTTGAGCGCAAAAATTAAACAGCATTTAGGTTCTTAGATGATGACAACCATGTCAGAATCCCAAAAATTCTATATGCACGAAAATATAGGCCACAACGAACTATGACAGAAAGCATACTCTATAGATTGAGCTCATGTATAAAAGCAAGGCTATTCTACGAAAAAGAGAACGCCGGGTAGTATACTTGGACTATTAGGAGAAGATACAACAACAGAGGAAACTCAAACCCTTTTCAAGCTACACAAGTAAGCAATCATGTTGTTACCTATTTTCTTCCAGTTCTTTCCTTTGAAGCGCTGAACAGCCATTTTTAAGACATCATCCTGCAATATAGTTACATAAAGTGACTGTTTGATTATACAATGAAAAGATCAAAAAATATAGAGAGAGAGATAGAACAATATGCTTGAACATTACCCCCTTTACCAATAGGTAATTCATTCATTATGACAGGATATTACAGATTGCCAAAATCAAAAATCAAAAATGAAATGGCTAATAAAGTTCATGCCTAGTAGGATTCCAAAAGACACAAGCAGAAATGTCTCTCACTAACATGTAAAATCAAGGGGAATCATTATATTTTCTCTTGAAGCCACTTCGAAGTTTCTTTTAAAAAATTCAAATTTTCAGGGACTAGTGTGATTAAAATTTGGATCAAATTACTAGATTAGTCATAAACAAGAAGAACAATGGTTACAATTAAAGATTCCAGTCAACCTCTTCTGTGGTCCATTGACCCTTTGTGGAACGCCTTGTGGGGCCACTTATCCTCCTGCATGAGAATGAGATATATTATATATTACTTAAAATTGCTGACTAAATGCATCAAAATTGTGGGGAAACCTTTAATTTCAGCATAAAAGGAAAGAAGAAATCCTATAATATAGTTTCAAATACCCAAGGGAACCCTGAAAAATGTTGATGCTGATTAAAGAGAAAGGTATTATCAAATGTGCAAAAACAAACAAAAGAATACGCAGCACATTGTCACAGGTGCGCTTTATATGTACTTCAAACTAACCCATGGGACGGTCGAGTTGTGTGCGGACCATTTTTAGTACCATCTGATTGGATTTTGTTGTGCGTCCTCTCACTTTCCATATTTACTTGAAAATGGGGTGGCTATGTCAACACGTTGACAAAATTCTGCAGTCTGCCTTATGGAAATCATTCTACATTGCCCTACAATAATGTGGGGATCTCCAGATTGATGGTGGAATCAACCTTGGAATAACACGAAATTGTCACAAAGATATACAATTGCAGAAATGCCGGTAATAATAAGGATCATTCAGCACTAAGGAAGCATCATTTTGATCCCTGATTAATCAAACTTCAAGAAATCAACAGGTTGGGAAGATAGCAGAACAAGGGCCATACTTTCAAGATTTGCTGTATTAGTTTCTAGTCGAAGAGATACAAACTGTAGAATAAATTTGGACACTTTAATGTTTTTATCTGCTGTCTATTTTGAAATTTGAAATCATCAGGACGACTACTTCAAATTCATGGACCTGTGACTGCGGCGTGCGGGAAAGCGGATAATTCAACAGCTGGATTCATAACAGCGATAACATTGTCATTCAAACCAATCAATGATTTCCAAATCCAGTGGAAATTACTGCCTACTGTAATCCTTCCTAAAGTTACCATATACTGTTAATTGTTGTCACTGACCGTAAATAAAATAAAGAAGGAAATTCTGCCCGATGCAACCTCGCTAAAAAAAGGTACAGTTGAATCATCAAATAAAAAGATTACCCATAAACTCTTAAGTCGACTCTTCAGTCGACAGAAGCAAGCAATTTAGCCACTTTTCAACCCTTTCATGAACCCAAAATCGCAGGCCTTGGGACCATGACAGATGAACTTTAATGCTAAAAATGAAAGGACCTTCAGGCATATGATACAAGACAACGCAATAACGTGCTCAATCTAAGAATATAGAAAAGATTCCCAAGAAGTATGAAGCAGCAAAATTACAGCATAAAAAAGCTCAAGAAGAAGAAAGGATAACCCGGCAATTCATTCGGTTATGTTCGAGGAAGAAACCAAGATCCAGTTTCCAAATAATCCACTAAATTAGGGCTCCCAAATCATGCTCTTCCAAATACCAACCCAACGACACATCCATGGACAAAAACACTTCAAAGAGCTTCAATTCAAGGCTTTCACTTAGAAAGAAAGGAATTGAAATCGCATAAAATCGATAGGAATCATCGGACCTACCTTGATGAGCTTCAATGGCACACAGATATATGTTCGAATTCGAACCGATCATTCATTGCCCGTTTACAGATCCCAATGAAAAACACATACGCGCCAGAATTGAACAAAAACAACAATAGCGAATTGGATCTTGTAGATGCTTGTGATGGATTTCTGAGAGATATGTGTTCTTGGAGACGGTCGAACCATGAAAACGGTCAGAAAATTTCAAATATAAGAAGGGGGATATTATTGGGTAAAACTTTGAAGCCTGAAGGGAAAAAAAAAGCATCGATCCTCCCAGGGGCTGCGATTTTGCCACGTGTCGGTATGTTTCTTAAATGCCGGTGCCTGCTCGAAGAATTAAAGCCCTACTGAATACTGATTTTAAACTACCAAAAAAAACCCGACTGATTTATTTCCAAAAAATTTGATTTCTATTATGGGAAATTATTTTTAATTTATTGTTTTCTTTTTTTGGTAGGTTTTAATTTATTCTTTTCTGATTATAGAAGTGTCGTAATTGTTCATCATTAATCTTCCATGTGAAAATAAACAAAAGTAGATTATTTTTCCAAAAATAGGAACGAAATTTTAGATATAATATGACTAGTTTTGTACAATGACTCATTTTTTAAATGATCACATGGAATTATTCGATAAATAAGTGATCAAATAAATTAATTTGATTAATTACTTATCTAAAGATTGATTAATGGAAAGACTACCGGGGATCTTAGTTCTAGTATACCGCCTAGGGGTTAGACGGCCTAAACCGCATATTCAAAATTGTACTACTTTTAGGATTAGATATCCTGCGCTTTTTCGAACACTGTAAGGAATTAAGGAATGCATTGAGCTTGAGGAATAGAATTGTCGCAAAGGTTTGATAACCCAATAGGTCGAAAAGAGACAAAGAGGGGTAAAATGGGCCAGCCCACGGGTCAATTTATCCTGACGGGTCACATGGCCAAATCTTTTTTTGTATGTAAAATCATTTTATTCAATTTGATATCTTGTAAACGAGGCCTTCGTCTCTGTTTTCTCATATAGTGGCATTAAACATTTACTTAGAGTTTCGTGTGATTATTCATCTCTCTTTGTTTCAATTAGATTGTAGGTGGATGAGGCTCTAGAGTTGGGGTTGGGGCCGAATGGAGTCTGCGAGTTAAGCATGTATAGTTGCGTTGATACCGATTGTTGTGCATAGAACAACAAATTTTATTTGGGTTATTTGAATAGGATCAAATGTATTATACATAGATTATTATTACGACCGTTGTAATAGTCGCTTCAAATAATGGCTAGGCAGTACCGAATGGTGAAATGTCAGCATGTCATGTCATGTCGCAAGATTTAATTTAATGAAATATCTACTCGAGATGGATACAACAAGCACCTACCTCATTATATTTTAGTTTCCATGAAGTCATTTCTCTATTTCCATGCCTTGTCCTCATTTGAATCCTTCATCTTTAACATGCAAAAAAAAGTCGAACTGGCACAATGTCTCCCTCACTCACTCTCCCATCCCGATGCCCACTCCCCCACCCTTGACGATTCAGCCCACCTCGGCGATCCAAACCCCCAGCGATCTAGCCCCCACTCCTGCCACCCCAGAAATCAAGCCACCCCTACTCTTTTGTATGACGCCGTAGCAACCACCCTACTCCTGCACACGCTAGTGTTCCAACTCCCATCGTCATTGTAGTGAATCTCATTCCCATCACCTCCCCCCAGACACACACACAACGACGATGAAAACGATGATGATTATGAAGAGATCGATGATAATGAGGACGACGACAACGAAGAAGAAGTTGATAAAGAGGACGATGAGGAGGAAGACGACAAAACTGATGATAATGTAGACAAAGTTGAGGACACTGATGAGGGTGATGAAGATGTTGCTGAGTGAATCACTGAATACTTTGACTCGTCTAACGATTCATGAATAGTACGGTTCTCACACTCTCGGGATTCATGAACGAGTTCGATCCCAACACTACTGCCTACATCGGATTCATATACGAGTTCGGTCAGTGACATAGTTCTATATAGTGATTAGAGCAGTGGCAACTTTTTGGCTATATTCATATTTCTACTGATTTAATGAAATACAACTTACTTTGAAAGTCAAGAGTATTGATGACAAACGTTAACAAATGACTATTAGGGTTTTAACCTCTTATGAGATCCGATGTTTCTAAATTTTAAAACATTATTGAGCATCATGACAATGGGGTCCCTGACAGTCTGGTTAACCAAGGAAGAAATTAAATGAATTAGTTCATGGAATATTCTCACATGCTAAACATTCCCGACTTGTAGATTTGGGTTCCTTATTTGCTTGTCCATTCTTGTATATTATTGCATGGTATCCGAGGACCCCACGAAACTTCGCACAACGATTTTGCGCTTTCTTGACCCGTTCTTATTTCTATGAATCTTTGGGACAAAACTTCATTTGTCTCGATGAGAACAATATGGAGATGTATGTCGCGACATGCTAACAAGGCATACACCCTTGTGTAATCTGGTGAGAGAAGTATACGTACTCGTGTCGGATCTATTTACTGCTGCAAATACATCCACATAGAGTGATTTTGCCTGATTGTTCACCATGACAGCCTCATTAGCACCGTCATTTATTGAATCAACCTGCATGCACTCAAGGTTCCGCTTCTCATGTGCTCATTCTGTTACTCCCTTAAGACACAAAACAATTTCCAATGTGTTTCTCATGAATCCTCGTCCTCACATTGCCCTAATAGTTCCACAACATCATCGTCAAGGAAGTGGTACACTGAACTTGGTCGAACTTTGATATGGGCTTGTATTGCAAAACTAAATTAATTGTATCTCTACCAAGTTCAATTCTGGTGTAAAAGAGATCTACTAAAGATGCGAACAATATGTTCTCCTAAATTTGAACAACTCTCAAACTACAATCTGCAATTCTTCATTCAACCAAAGGACGATTCTTTACTCCCTCAAAATTAGAAATCTTATAAAATAAAGTCAACTTTATCTGCAAATAATATAAAAGAGAGCTTCGCATGTAAATGTATAGAATCACGTAGTCGAAAAACCCGACCAATGAAGATCGGGTCAACACCAAATGCACTAGGACCATTATTATTTCATATTTGGTAATACCGACTCCAAAGGGTTGGGTGAACAAACGCAGACCTGTCGCCAATATTCTTGACCAATTCTCAAGGTTAAAATCAACTTAATTATCAACAGAATAGGTGTTCGGAACACACAAAATTAAAATTCACACACGAAAATGTATGACTCATATTTAGAACTTAATAATCTTGTTCATAAATTATCTAAAAATCAGAATCAAACGTACATTCAAAAACGTAATCAGCTTAAGATCTGCACTATTCGCGCTAGCACTGTCGATGCCCTCTCTCTATGAATGTGTTGTAGAAAAATTGAGCCTAGAATAAAGGAGAAATTGAACGAAAAATATTGATTTATATTTTTCGATGACAATGTCTCTTCATACTGGTATTGGAGCCGGCAAGAATGAGTGTAATTACGTTAGTTGGAGGTTTAGTAGCAATATTGATTATGTAAACTAAAATATTCCAATTTTAATTTATTTTTAATGTATGAAGGTTACTTTTTTAATTTTTAATTTTTTTAAGTTAATTTTTTTTAATACAATAGAAGCAAAATGCAGAAAAACAATGATGACAAATAGGCTCCTAATCAGGGAAGTCTTAAATTACTTGGCTCAAGGGCACCATGTGAAAACTTAAAGCATGAAGTGGAAATTACATCCTATTCTCGAAAGAGCACTGGATCGGAGAAGCTCCATTATCAACAATATTTTCGAGACTATATCGAAAAGCCAAGCAAAGAAACAAGCTGATCCAAGACAATGGGATATGACAACATGGTGAATGGTTATTGCAATTGCAATAGAAGAGAAATCTAGATGAGCTAGAATAACAAAATCTACAAACCATGTTATCAATTCTAGCTAACTCTAATTTGCAGGAACACATAGATGACCACGGGATGCAAGCAAACAGTCAGCAGGAATTCAAAGTGAAAAAATGCTACAAGCACATAATTCAAAGCAGACATGCAACGTGGGCAGAAAAAAGAAAAACTTCGAGCAGGAACATGCAAAGCAACACCATCAAATGTAGGCATATTCATATAGAAATTAAGGCAAAATCGAATACCAGCACAAGCAAATCTGAAGAGGCGAAAAATCATACATCCTGGCCAGCAAATCAACTGCTATCTCTGCGAACAAAATGATGAAGATGAAGAGCACCTTTTCACATAATGCAGCTTCACAGTGCAAGTCTGAAAAATATTAGGAGAATGAATAAAAATTATTGTTCCAGATTCGGCACCATTGCTGGAGGAATTCATGATCAACAAGCCAAGAGATCTTACAAAAACTGTTGGAAAATATATGCATTTCATAAGAATTCCACTAATTAATGGAATAAAGAATACTATGAAATGATATGATATATTTGGGTGAATAGAAATTGATACCCAAAGAATAAAATACAATATTTGTGATTTTATTCTCAATTAATATATATAATATATATATTATAATCTCCTTAAAATATTATAAGGTGAAGGGGTACATATTTTCGAAATGGTACATTCTCCATCTATAAAAGGAGGATCCTCCCATACTTGAAGAGACACTTACATACACACAAAACCACATTGAGTATAGGATTCAGGTTTTGTGCTTTTTTTGGACCCTTTTTGTTTTGAGTCCTTGATGATAAAAGGAAGACATTGTTCGAGTTCGCTGGAATAGCGCAGCCGTGCCGGGTTTAGCTATTCGTACTCTGTTGTATCCTGGGAGACGAACGTCCAAGATTTCAAAGCACCGAGGAGAGGACGAATTTGTCTTATGGAAACTGTGGTCTACTGGCCTCAGAGTAAACTTTATAGTTTCCTGCAATCTTATACTGTTATTTCCTTAATATCTATTTTTTGCAAGTTATTTGGTGCAGATTGACTAACAAAGTTAAGTAAGAAGTAGATCGGTGCATGCAAGGAAATTTTGTTTCCAAAAACACGATTTCCTCTAACAATCTTAAAACAAAAGAGATTGTCTAACAATCTTAAGACAAAAGGAGATCGTCTTACAATCTTAAGACAAAAGATATTGTCTAACAAACTGAGATCTAACAATCTTAAGATAAAACTATTCTCTATTTTATTAAAGACTAAAAGTTTGTTTTACAGGTTATTGAACATACAATAGATGACTATGAAGAAACAATAAAATTTGGTTCCTCTTAAACTTTAAATTATGCTTGCATGTCGTTATTATGGTGAAGATTATATGATCCAGTGAATGTGAAATTTATTTTAGATTTATGTCTAATTTATGGTTATATTTATAAGACAAATGTATAGTTCATGCATATACATCACAAATCTTTATGTTATGCATTGTAGATTCACATGGTATGAATTTAATACCATATTGGTCTGGTTGAATTTGTAAAGTTGGTATGCATAATAAGCCTTATTTACGGAATTAAGATAGCATGAAGACAAAAACAATTTTTTGGGTGTGTTAGCAAGTTTTGGAAGTAATATATTGTATACTCCATCAATAGATCTAATAAATTGTTATTTCCAATTTTTTATATTTTTATTTCAAGATTACTAATTTTGAATTTTTTGAATTTAAAAAATAGTCGAAAATATTGATATAAATAACGATGAAGTGTGTATTATTATGGAGAATCTTCTAGTCATGTGGACAAGATTGAAATCCCGAATAATGCTCTCATTTTCTTAGGCTTGAATGAAAAGAATGATCCTGTGTAGCATCTATTGTGATGGTTCCTTATGTGATATCTATTCCATTGTATCACAATAAAAAGCAGGAGAAATTTGATTGTGTCCAAATTTCAATGAGCTTGACAACAAACTATGTTGTTGTAACTCATGTTATTGAATCTTGTGAGTTTCTTGAAATATGATTCTCCTATTGTTACAGAGGATAAAATACACAAAGTATTGAATGTTATGAAAGCATGTTGGCTTTCTTTGATAACAAATACTTTATTGCTTTCATTGATGACAATATAAGGTATTGCTATTTGATGAAAAGGAAAGATGAGACTATAGGAAAATTTATTCCCTATAAGCAAGAAGTAGAAAATCAACTTAATAAGAAAATTAAGATAGTTCGAAGTAACCGTGGTGGTAAATATGTAAAACCATTTGGTGCGTTCTGTGCCCAACATGGAATAATTCACAAGGTCACTGCCCTTATTCCCCACAATCTAATGGGATTGCGGAAAGGAAAAATAAAATTCTAAAAGAAATGATGGACTCAATGTTGATCAATTCGGGTTTACCACGGAACATGTGGGGGGAAGCTGTGCTATCAGTAAATTACCTTTAAATAAGGTGCCCCATAAGAAGGTCGAAAAAACGTCATATGAATTGTGAAAAGGAAGAATACCTTCCTACAAATACTTAAAAGTGTTGAGGTGCCTTGCTAAGGTAGCAACACCGTTACCAAAATATATGAAAATAGGTCCTAAAATAGTGGATTGCATTTTCATTGGATACGCACATCATAGTAGTGCATATCGATTTCTTGTGTATGAATCTCAAAATCCTTATATTCATAAAAACATAATAATGGAATAAAGAAATACTTCGTTCTTTGAGGATGTATTTCCATACAAATTCAAAGAAGTTGCAGGAAATTCTTCAAAAGAAATCTTGGATGACATTGGTCAAGAAGATAATGAAGAAACTGTAAAAATCAGCAAGAGCCCAGACGTAGTAAAAGAGCAAGGATAGAAAGATCTCTTGGAACAGATTTTCTAACCTATATGGTTGCGGGAGAACCCCAAACTTAAAAAAAAGCTTTAAATTCTACCGATGGTTCTTTATGGAAAGAAGCCATAAAATGTAAAATTAATTTTATTATGTATAACCATACGTGGGAACTAGTGGACTTCCCCCCTGAATGTAAACCATTAGCTTCCAAAAGGGTTTTCAAACGGAAAATGAAAATAGATAGAACAATCGAAAAGTATAAGGCCCGACTTGTGATCAAATGATCAAGCAAAAGAAAAGCTATGACTACTTTGATACTTATTCTCCCGTGTCGAGAATAAATTCAATAAGATTGATTTTAGCAATTGCTGCATTGCGAAATCT
>JAOYMZ010041731.1:0-15151 GCA_025802335.1 Pinguicula primuliflora | reverse complement strand
GTCTAACAATACTTCGTTCCATGTTATTTGTTAGCCAAGAGAATACCTGCAAGTCCCTTTTTCTCCAGGCCTTGTATTCGAGATCTGTTTCGGCAGGGGGCCTTTCGATGAGAAATTTATATTAATCCCGGCCGTCTATTGCTACTTCCATGAGCCGTGCCCACAATACATAGTTATTCTTGTCGAGTTTGACGTCGATCCTTACATCAGGTTGATTCCCGTCGTTGGAAGATGATCCTGATTGTTGTTCCATGATGACCGCAATTTGTTTAGACAAGGCCTGGGTGGCTTCCGTAAAGGTTACAACCGACCCTGTTTCTACCATGCTTACAGTTCTGATCGGAAAACTGGTAGATGATGAGTTTGCTAGGGTTTAGAACCTAGCTCCGATACCATATTGTTTATGAAGACATGGGATTTACGTGGTTCAGGTGAATCCCTACTCCATGGGAGGATATTGTTTCCTTCTTTTTTCTTCTTTTTTCCTTGTTTTTCACTATATATTTTACAACAATATATAGCCAGTACAATACATGAGAAAAGGTAAGTCCCAGGATTTAAGGTAATCCCGAGAAATCACCCCAAATCTCTCATAATTCCCTCAATCCTTTCCTTTCCAACAGAGATTAGTGCACATGTGTCGATGACTCGGTAGATGATGGAATTCACACTAAATGGATTTCGCTCGATAGAAATCTGTCCAGTCTGCTGGCACTTCTCCCTCCAGGATGATACCTCGTGTATTTATGGATTTGCAGAGGTATATCTACAAGTTCAGCTTCTTCAATGAATCTATTGAAGTTCCTCATCTCTCCTGCATGGTCAGCTGATAGTCCCCTGCATTCATGGTAGAGTTGGAAATCCGGCACCCGCCTCACCGGCGGTGCGCCACCGCACCGTCGAGCGGAATTTTCCGCACCGCGGCATAGGTGGTGCACCGGCGCACCGCCTACACCTTTTCATTTTTTAAAAAATTGTTTTCTGCTGCAAGAGCAGGGCGCTTGCAGCCAACACCGGCGGGCTCTTGCAGCCAACACCGGCGGGCTCTTGCAGCCAACACCGACGGGCAAGAGCCGCCATTATGGCTTTTATTTATTTTTTGTTAATTTGTTTTTGTTACATAAACCCTATAAATACCCCTTTTACACTAACGCAATTTCACCAACAATTTCTACACTTCAACAATTTCCACACTTCAACAATTTCTAATTCTTCTCTATTCTTCTCCAATTCTCTACATTATGGCTTCTTCTTCAACTTGTTCATCTAAGAAGCCAAAAATCACATCCGAAGTGTGAAATTGGTATGATTACGAAGTTAAGATTGAGGAAGATGACACGAAGAAAGAGTGGGCTAGATGCAAATTTTGTACAGAAGTTTACAAGGTCGATAGTAATAGCGGCACATCAACCATGCACACTCACTATGTAAAGAAGCATGGCCCAACTACTCCTTCCGCTGGCATCCAACCACAACTCCAAATTGGTAGGAATAGGTCGGTAAGCATTTGGAAATATGATGAACGAGCTACTAGAGAAACTTTAGTTAGATTAATATGTTGCATAAATTTGCCTATTAGTATTGCAGATAATGATTATTTTGATGAGTTTTGCAAAGCATTATATCCCGAATATAATAGGTTAAGTAGGGTCACTACTAGAAGTGATATTATGGAATATTACAATAATCACAATTTTATGCTTAAATTTGAATTTGAATCTAATAATTATTCTTTTGCTTTGACTTGTGATATTTGGTTATGTTCTACATCTAGAGAATCATATCTAAGTGTAGTTGCACATTACATAGATGTGAATTGGACAATAAAATAGAAAATAATTGGTATGAAATTAATTTCTAGATATGGTACGGATGATATATACGAAGGTGTTGAAGAAAAACTTGTAGAGTTTGGTATTAGAAATAAAATTATTTCTTTAACTATAGATAATGATTCAGCTAATAATCTTACATATACTAATTTGAGTGCAACTTTGGTGAACCAATATAGAAAAAAACTTATTCATCAAAGGTGTGTGTTGTCGTGTTATAAATCTTATTGTTCATTGTGGTTTAGAAAAATTAAAATCTTATCTTGAAAAGATTAGGACTTTCATTACTTGGATTAGAGTTTCGAACAATAAAATTTTTGACTTTAAAAGGGTATGTGAAGTATATGAATGCCTCCAAAGAAATTGAATATTAATATGCCTATAAGATGTAACTCAACTTATAAGATGTTAGTAGATGTTGTTAAATATTAATTTCCATTTTCCGCATTTCTTTCTGCTCATGGTAGTGACACCATGTATGAATATGAATGGACATTACTTGACAATTTTTTTATGTTTTTAAAACCTTTTTATGATGCAACTAATGATTTAAGTAGAACATATTATCCAACATCTAATCAAGTTTTATTATATATTGGCAAAATTGCCAAAACGTTATATACTTGCTATCTCGATGAAGATCTTGATCATATTGTTCAACCTATGATTGCGAAATTCAATGACTATTGGTTAGATATTCCTACTTTATATTGTTATGTAATGGTTTTAGATCCTACTATAAAATTAATCGGTTTGTCAAAGGGCCTTGGTCGCATTGGGGGGATTGTGGGGATGGATTATACTACTCAATATAAAGATGTTCAATTAACTTTAAGGGTATTGTTCCATAAGTATGATCAAGTGTTAGGTGAAAGGATGGACCCAAATCTTGAAGAGAATGATGATGATGAGGGGCAACCACCGGAAGACGACATGTTCAACCCACATAGAAGAGGACCGGATTTAGAGAGTCAGGCGATGACATCCGAGACGGAAGCATCAGAAGCGTCACAACACACAACACTTGGGAGCGAACTATAACAATACCTTCAACAACCTCCGTTTCGGCCCAAGAAATTGCCTTTTGACATCTTGAAGTGGTAGAATTTTCGTTCGGCAGTGTTCCCGGCAATGTTCGAGAAGTCGGCCGCTCCGGCAATAAGTCGGCCGACTAGTCGGCCGAAACCTCATTGGCGCCCTGTTTTGGGCCTAATCGGCGTGGCTGGGTGGCCGTGCGGTGAGGCGACCGCCCAGGCCGATAAGTCGGCCGCCCCAAATCTGTTCGGCCCAAAATTGCCCAATTTCAAATATTTGTTAAATTTTCTCTTCTTTTTCTTTTAAAACAGCCCAATTTCATATTTTTGTACTTTTCAAGTTTTAACCTAACTCAACTAACACAAAAAAAGTTCTAACCTAACGCAAATAACAAAAAAAAGTTCTAACCTAACGTAACTAACAAAAGAAAATTGAGTCGGATCACGAGGCTGAGAGTGAGACCGAGGCTGACGAAGAAGAATGACTACCTTTGGAGATTAATGATGAAATTTGATATCTAAACTATTTGAATGTTGTTTTGCAAGACTTTGACTTCTTTTTTAGTTTATTTTTATATTCTATTTATGTTAAACCTTTTTTTATATATTTTTTTGATTACAAAATAAAAAAATCGGGGAAAGAGGCTGTGCTGGTCGGTCGACTAGTCGGCCGACTAGTCAGCCAAGTCGCTGGGCGGCCAGGGACCAACCCGCCTCTGTCGCCCGACTTCTCGTACCACTGGCTCCCGATGCTTTCGATTTTAGCTCGGGATTTATTAACCACTCCGACATCTTCTGTATTATCCGAGTCGGTGTCTAGCACCGCTAAACTCATTGTGACCGATAGAAGAACATGCTTAACATCCGAGATGCTTGAAGTATTGTCTTGCATCCGAGATTGGGAGCAAGATAATAGGAGATCCGAGAATCTTGTAGATGAAGATGGTTGATTGCATGTATTTTCGAAAAATTTCCAATTGTTTTGTAATAATTTATCTTATTTGTAAATCAAAAATTATAATTTTAATATAAAATTTACTTTTAATTTTTTCTATTTATTGTTATTTTTTCGAATTTTTTTCCTTAAACCTGACTCGATCCATTCCGGATCAAGTTCCAATTTTCCGGTGCACAGCACGTGGTGCTATGGCCGAGGCGGTGCAAACCGCCCCGCAACCGCCATTTTCGCCTCCAATTCATGGCTAGGTAGAACCACATTAATATCCCATGCCAAGCACCATAGTGCATCCTGCTTTTGTCTTATTTTGGCTAAAAGATTAGTCCATTGGTCTCTTTTTCCCACCGCTGTACAAGCTGCATGTTTACTATGTTCGCTTCTACACTGCAAGGATTTCTTCCTGCGTCAATGAATTTTCCAGAGTGACAGTGTTGCATATACAATGGCGGAACCAGAGTCATATTTGAGCCCGGACTATTTTTTTTGTTGGGGCGGGCCTAATTCGAGCCTATCATCTTCTTGAAAAACTCAAAATCGGACCTGAATTATAGCACGGGTTGACTACCCCCTACTTCCGCCCTTGTCAGCATATACCTTGAAAAGGCGCATGGAGATCCAGGATTAAATCCTAATCATTGATCACACAATTCTTGCAAATTAACTATGGCTCTCTAAAATTATTCAAAAGTATTTACCATCCCGAAAATTGATAAATTCCAAGATCTTTTTCAGAAATTACACTACAAAAATTACATCATTGATGTGGCGGAAAAATTACTTGGATCAGTTCATCAATGTCTGTGCAATACAAATTCTGAAATCTATTACTAATTTTGATTACCTAAATGCTTTGACTTACAAATTTGTAATTTAAATTCATATTTAATTTTTTTAGATGTCGCAAGCAGAAATTCTTTTTTTAGGCCAGAACAGAAAAAACAAAAACGGAATAAAGAGACTGGCCAGCTGCTCAAGGGGGCTCAAAACATCGGACATAACTTGCCGAAGGAATGCACTCCGGATTCATGTAACAGGAAGGTTGGGCTGACTTGGAAATATGTTGAGATGCAGCCGTAGAGTGCGGAATACGGGCGGGCTAGCCCGCCCGTTTTATTTTCTGTCCGATCCGGACCAGACTGTTTTTTTGACGGGCGGATACGGGCTTACCCCGTTTAGCCTGTATCCGCCTGTTTAACCCGTTTTATCTGTTTAATCTTAACCCGTTTGGCCCGTTTTACCCTTTCGTTTGGCTCGTTTGGCCCGTTTTACCTGTCTGTTTGGCCCGTATATGCCCATATATTTATATAAAAAATAAATTAAAAATATTTAATTATAAATACAGGTTATACGGATAAAGTCCGTATCCGCCCATTTTTCGTTGTAAAAAACTTGACCGTCCGTTTTGTTAAACGGATAAAGTCCGGACCGCCCGTTTTCGATACCCAACCCGCCAGTATCCGCCCGTTTTCCGAAATGGGTTAAACGGTCCGGACTAAACGGTTCGGTCCGGACGAAAAACCCGTTTAGCCTATTTAACCCGGACCGTTTGTCACACTCTATATGCAGGATTTCCTCAACTTCTTATCCCATCCGCGCACAAGCATGCAGGATAGAGGTATTATCCTCCTCGGTACAATGAAGTGAGAATCATGTTTATGAAGTACTGCTGAAGCAAAAATTCCGGATTCACGAGTCGTGAGAGAATAAGTGAACCTCGATTCCGTACCGAATTCTAATCCTGATCATCTATTGTTGATCTGACGACCAGAAAAAACAACATTTAAAAACTAAGTGATCTATTCCTAACCATGAGACAGTCAGAATGAAAATTCGAAACATAAAGTTACTTGTATGAAATATAACGTCCGAAATTAGAAAATTTTCGCAATATAATAGAATGACAAAACAGTAATGAGAGACTAAGAGCAAGAAACGGGAATGTTTATCCAACTTTTTACGGTACACATCTACTACGATGCATCTGAACTTTTTTGTCCTAATATTTAGCAGATTTTGGGCAGGAAACCCAAGTGAATTCGTAAATAAATATAGTTCTACAAAAATTCAAGTGTCAAAAAAGACAGCAGATGAGTATTAGTGTGAGAAGAGGCCTCGGTGATATTGCCAAGGCCTTAACTTCTTCCCTTCAAGCTCAAGATATTAAAGCGGATGGAGATCCTCTGCGATACATTACACTTTCTACTTGAAAGTTTGCATGGCACTGCGGCTTCCTGAAAGTACAGATGCGGTAATACCAGATAATTTTCTCCCGAAAATACCGGCAGCCGGGATGCCACCGTTTATCTCTACAGATGCCTGAGTTGAAAGCTGAGGAGAATTTGCTATCGTACTTCCGATATCATCAGAAATTGCATATAGATCCTAAGAGTTACACCACACCATGGATGTTAATTCATGGTTTCCTCATGTGCTAGTGAGGCGACAAGAAAAGTTTTTTTTTTTACCTTCAGCCCTGAACCAGCAGCAACTTTACTGTGAGATGAACTGGGAGTCAATGAAGCTTGTTTCTTTGGATATCCATTAGCAGTAGATGGAGATGGTGGCTCAGCAGATGAATCCGTGGGTAAAGACAAAATCTGCAAAGCACGGCGAAGTATCCACGAACCAAAAACTAGATGAAATACCAAAACCCAAACCTATAATAATTTCCGCATATAGACAATTTCCATGGCGGTTAGTTTTTACCCTCGATGGAGTTGCATGTGGTAGCACGAGCGCAGGTCTGGAAGAAAATGGAGCACCTCCCTACAGAATCAATTTTCTAAAGATTTTATAAAACTGAAGATTACTGTACAGAAAAAAAGCAGGTGGTGTTTGTTTATGTACTTGCCTCAATCTGCTCCGTATTCCTGTTCTCAAGATTTCTTACGAACGTAACCAACTTCCCCACTCCGTAGTTCGTTTCATTCTACATAAATTAGACTTACGCTCAATCAACACTAACTCAAAAACATATTAAGAATGTTCAGCAAGAAGGAATCAGGTGCAACTGCAAATAGTGTACCTGCCTGCCTTCTATCCTGAGAATTTTAGTTTCCTGCAATAGGACAAGGTTTTATGGTTTAGATCTGAATAACAACCAAGTATACAAAATTCGGAGAGAGATGGAAGGGAAGCGAAGGGAGGTCAATCAATCACCAGAGATCGAACTACTTGGTGGACAGATTGTACATCTGTACCAATCAGTTTCACGTCACCTCTTACTTCAGAAACCTGTAAAATTTGAAGGGATGGCGGAATTAATAGACTTCCATGAACGTAAGGTGGAAAATTTGATGAATCAGTAAGTGTGCCTCACCTCCTCTCTAGTTGCAGCGGCATTATCTATGCACTCATCAATTTTACAATCGACACGGTCAATTCGTGATGATAGATGTTTCTTAGTAGCCTAGAACACATTATGAAAATCAGAAGTTAATAGATAATCATCAACTCCTTTTTGCTAACCCATTAATTTTTTGTACATGCATCAATGTTGAGAATTATTTGTCAAACTTTTGGGGGATCAGAGACACACAGTCAGTAAAACGACTCACCCACCACAACAAATAACGACATGCATGACTGAAACACATAGAGCAGTCGGAGGACCAAATATCAATACATACCATGGATTATGTGCCATAAATTGACACGTGTATAAAAACGGTTCACATGTTTGACAGAAAATGATACGTAGTTTATTGACGTGTTATAAAACTCACATAAGAATATTTCAAATGCACGTTAAATAGCAGCTGAGAAGCACAGAATACGAACAGCTGAACATTGGAAACTGTCAAAACATTATGCTTAAACAATCCACTTCCCCGTGGAAAATTTGAACAAAGTGGAGCAAAACATTAACAAACCATCAGAAACATAACAATAACTGACGGGTATAATTAACACATTGCAGCTCAAACGGAAAGGAAAGGCAATTTCAATGAACATAAGAGTCTGGATAAATAATAAAACCTAAGAAAAATAACAAACTGAAAGAGGATAATGACTTACTGCGACTGAGGAATACACGGTCTCGAGCTGCTTAGCTACAGAAGAGCATGCATCGTTTAAGCCCCGTCTAGTTGCAAACATCATTTCAGAAAGTTTCCAACCCTGTAAACCGATGGCGTTTAAGCTAATAACAAGTGGGTGATAAAATATGCACTGAGTTGCATGAGAAGTTTTCATTGAAAACAGAACAAAAGGACATCTGAGTTAGAAAATCTCATGCGATTGGGTATTTACCAGAATCAATAAATAGCAGCAGCGGAATATGTGTGGATATTCATTTTCCCATCACATTAAAAACAACAGAATGTAAAGAAGTGGTCAAGCAACTCGCGCACTTCAAATTCTTGACATCAAAATTGAAATCTAAAATACTCTGGGTGGATCATCCAACATTAAATGAAAAATCTAATAAAATAGACTAAAATACTAATAAACAAATCAACAAAAACTGCAAGAAAAAATAGTACAAAGGATATGCTGTTCCAACTGTTACAAGCAAAGGAGTAAGAAACAAAAAGGAATAATCCAGAAGTTGGTCATATCTAGAAGGTCACTTCACTGGAGTAACCGATCCTGTTTGATAACCAGAATAACATGCATTAGCAAAATAACCTAGAAGCAGAATGATCTCATTGTGTTGCATTTTCGAGTTTCGACCATTTTTACAATAATATTATGGTAACTACACCACTTGCCGCTTATCTAGATTCAGACAATTTTCGTTAGGCTTAGAATTTTGAATTCTGTGAAGTTTCTTTTCCTCTTCTATCCCGATCATCTGGATTGATATTGCAAAAGTGACCATGCAAACATCGTCGCAATGATGCCGATTAATTAACTAATCAGGAGGCTAGCATAAAATGTTTCTTTCAGGAGGGTGAAATTTAAGCAATTTGTGGAAATTGGAATTCACATTAACAAAGCATTACATTAAATCAGTACAATTGGATTACCTTCCACCAAATATAGCCATATCCAATACCAACAACAATAACAATCACACCATATTTTCCGGATCCTGCAAGCAGCGAGAGAACATATAGTAAGCAAAGAGTAAACCATTCACAAAAGAAAACAGTAAGCAAAAGAAAAGATTAACTCTTCTAGGCACAATAAAATTTACATTACAAGCAACTAATGGAATCAATAGGGCGGGCAATGGTACACTGATACATGCACTCATCCAACATATAGGTGAATAGAAGATCAAAATATATGCAAAGCCCATGATTAAAGAATAATAAAGAGATTAAAAAAATCAATATCAAAGTTTGCACACTACATTTTTTAGGACACGGATAAACAATCCACTTATTGGTAGATAGTAGTTCATCATCAAAATTTTAAACTGCTCGGTATTTTTGTCAAACAAATACTTCTGAAATTTAATAAATATCCATCCCGTCTTATAATAAAGGGAAACCTGATTGACTTCCTGTGACAATGGTCATGGATCTGTTTGATGCGAAGAGTTGTAGCTCCTGGCGCAAGCTGTTAACCTACAAGAGGTCAAAAACTAATTTCTAGCGATATTTGACCAAATCCCAAGACAGAATCTTCCAAGTTCCAACGATGCGAGACATTGAGATATCAGAAAAAATCTCTACCTAACCCTTTTATAAGATCAATTCATCCCTACTGACAGCTCAGTCAAGATACATAAACAGTTTGAATAGGTCGTGCCCATCACTGGAACAGAAGAACAGGAATTCCAGTTCTCAAAAAAGTAGAAAAAATTGCAAGCACTTCGTAGATTTAAAGAAATCATATCCAAACCTGTTGCATCAAATGATCATTTTTTGGCTTGGAGTTTGAAGATGTTGAATCATCATTTCCGAGTTTCTTAAAACCAAACTGCATGTTAACAGGAAAGCAAAGAGAATAAGTTTTGCTCGTCAACTATCTCAGAAAAGCATGTGGAATTTTTGCACCAAATCAATTAACCCCAAAACAACCTTAAATGCACCGGAAATCACATCGGTGACACTTGGCAGCCGACCTTCTTTTGCAAGAACTGATCCCACAAGGCCTGCATACATCTCGAGATTATCATACCAGCGGAATAAATAATTTTCAAAAGCATAAGCACGTATAAGTTAACAGTATTATTCTTTTTTGAAAAAAAAATCGGGACTAGGGTTTTCATCGATATTAAGAATCATCTTCAATTGCAACACCAACAACAATACCTTGGGGTCTAGCTAAGAAAACGGGAAACAGGGGCAATTGCAATAGGGTAACAAATGAATCACTGAAGAAAAGCATCATATAAACTCAAAGTAACTATCGAGTGATAGAGCACTAACCGGCACCAACAAGGATTGCCAGCTTGCCAAGAGTAAGCGCCATCAGCAATCAGTTCATAAAAATTCTGTCCCCAACAGCATAAACGAACAGAGAAAAAAATTAAATTTTATAGGAGAAACGGCATGAATAATACACGAAACAATCAATCGCTTCCCAGGAGCTTGACCTAAGCAACTGAAGTCCTGTTCGACAACGTATAATGATTCAAAACCCTCCCTCGTATTGGAACAAAACCCAATGCCAACAGTATCTGTCGAGTAAGAGGAATATGCCTGGAGAGTTGACGAATCGGAGAAATCTGTGTGTGCAAATTCTCCACGACGTTGGCGGGTTAGTTGAATGACCTGCAAGTACGAAATGGAAACGTTTGTGCTTTCGCCTATGGGCCTTAGCCCAGTAACTTAAAACCTAATTGTGAGTTTAAAGCAAGGAACTAGCGGCTAGCCAGCCCAAATATGAACCTGGTTTCACCATTGATTTAAAGCCTATAAATTTGAATGAAATAAAATATTTATTATTGGATATAGTTTTTAAATAGTCCCAATTAAGTTGGCAAATTTTAATGGAAAATGCTATTTGTACACATTTTTTTGATACTATTGGTTGACATTGTGATGTGACAATAATCACAACCACAATTAAAAATAAATAAATAATATAACATGTGGTTGCTAGCCAGCTGCTATGCTATCCATCTTTGTCCCAATTGGTGGACTATTTGGTTGCGTTCGGTAACAGAATACATATTATCCTTAATAATTCTTCAATGTGAGATATTTTGAGATTAAGGATTAATCAATTCGTTCGTTACACAAATAATTATATGGATCAAATGGGATTGTAAAAATGTGGGACACGTTAATCACTGTTTGATATTCATGTTTGTACCGGAATAACATTGTCACATATTTAAATTTTTTGTGTCTTTACATTAATGTTCCTTTTTTATTTTAATAACTCAAATTATTTTGGATCATAAATACCAAATATTTTGGACCATGAGTTGAACACCTGAACCTTCTTGATACTTGCAAAGAAATCATTTAGCACACGAAATAGCATCTCCTTCACAATCACTCAATCCAGGTCACAGTAACTTACACAGTTTAGTATCTAGGAGTATAGTTCAGTATCTACGAGGCAACCTTTTCCTTCTCCTCGTGAAGTAATTGAGCATGACAATGCTATGAGGTCAATCCACAATGCAGCAAGCATAGAACCAACTGAACTGGAAGAATCAGCTGACTGTGTAAGTCATCATGCACACCTGTCAAGTCATTTGCAATAGGAAAGCAGCAAAAATAAGAGAGAGCCTATACATGACCTTCTTTAGGATAGATGCAATAGGAAAACTAAATAGAGTAGCATCTGCACTTGATCCAAATGTCATAAACCAAACCATAAGTCATAAGCCATAAGTCATAAACCGAATGTCAAAATCAAATAGTTCAATCGTAATAATAAAATATAAGAGGGTCTAAACGAAATGTCATAAAACAGACAAGTTCAAACCACCAAAGTATAAGCATTATTCACTTGTGTGGTGCCCACTTGCCCTTGAAGAACCACTTCACCTATTTCTCTTTATGAGCAATGCCCTAAGTGCCCCATGTGGCATACTGTGCTGGACTTAAGATCAATGCTTCAACAATATCAACTCGCTTCTCCAAAGAGAGATTCTCAAGAACTTCAAGGCTGTTAAATATCTCTTTTGATTTTCTTGCATTCATGGCCTCGTCGCTGTTTGTGCAATTATTTGGAATCGACACCTTGATCAATTTTTGTGTTTCCTTCAATGTTACGTCTACCTCTACCATTGTTGATTCAGCCATGCTGAAGAAACTATTCGCTGATGTCTGCACTTGCCCCACAGTCGATCTCTTCTTCTTCTTCTTCTTAGTACTTGCTTCCACAAATTTGGTTATTGGAGTTTGTTTGTTAATCCCAGTATTTGATTTACCAACCTCCTCTGCAGTATGCTCCTCAACTTCGTCATCCTCAGGTTCATCAGCAAGGTTAATTGTCTCTTTGGCATCATCCAAATCTGTTGTCATATTACCTTGTGCACGATATTGACCAAAAAGTTCACACTAATCTTCGTACATTGGTCATGCCTTACTTCTGATCCCAGCAAACTTTTGATTCACCTGAAAGATAGCAATAAACATTACTCATGTCTCGAATGAAATAAAAAACTGATTCAAACATACCTTGTACATCTCCCTCCAATGATCATCGCTATCAACCATAGGCATGTGGGTCACCGGATCGATAGCAGCCCCACTTTGTGATGCAAAGTGAAATAACATTCCCCATTCTTTCTTCCATACGTGGATCTTATTCTCAACATGTTTCCTTTGAACTTCACTGCCCTTGACCATTTCTCTAATCTGAGCAACACATTTGTTATGAAAACCTTTACGCCATCCATTCTCAGCCTTGTAACCATCTTGTGTCAACTACTTCATGACTTGGACTAATGCCCTCTCTTTGTCGAGTGTAAAATAGTATTTCTTCGTAGGTTCCTTCTTATGTGTTTTAACCTTCTTAGGAGGTTTAAAGAGATTTATCCTGGCGAACCCAAACTTCATAGGACTGGTAGATCTCGTAATTGGCGTAGAGGGACTCTTTAAATGACCCTTTCCCTTTCCTTTGGATAATGATATGGGGGTGTAAGGCTCCTCATCCTCTCGTTCAATTGTAGTATCATAAAATCAATCAGATATCATAATATCATAACAATGCAGCAAATTTAGGACAACATTGAAGTAAAATGTTATGCTTGTGATGTATGGTTTGCAGCCCTATATGCATTCCACATAGTCATTGTCATGTCATCTCTTTTCATGGTCCATTCCGGAGAGGATTGCACACTAGAAATATAATCCGCTTCTTCTTCCTCCAAACTATTACTTCTTCTTCCTCCAAACTATTAATAACTTCTTGGGCATCACCATCTAATCGTAAAGGGTAATTTGGTGCCTCCATCATGATATAATTGTGGAGTAGGCAACATGCAAGTATGATT
The DNA here is from genome assembly GCA_025802335.1 of Pinguicula primuliflora. Classification (NCBI taxonomy): domain Eukaryota; kingdom Viridiplantae; phylum Streptophyta; class Magnoliopsida; order Lamiales; family Lentibulariaceae; genus Pinguicula; species Pinguicula primuliflora. The sequence continues at coordinate 1,975 of JAOYMZ010041731.1, read as the reverse complement.
TGATTTTGGGTGTTCGAAGGATAGAAGGTTGAACTCCTTAGAACAGCCCACCTCTTCTTCAGTATGTCAAACATCCGTTCTATTATATTCCTTGCAGAGGCATGTCACATGTTGAAGTTTTCTTGATTATTCTGAGGACTCCCAAAACCAGATCCCCATTCTTGACGGTGGTAGTATGTGGACCTATAGGGTGTTAGAAATCCTGCACCATTTGTGTATCCACCATCAGCCAAGTAGTAGCATCATATAAACATAATAAATGCAAATAATACAAAGTCAGAATGCTAAATATGTAACAACCTATAAACGGGCTCAATTAAATGATGAAAACCATAAGGACTCTAGCATCAGTTGCATCCCTAAGGACTCTAGCATCATATGCTTGTGTGAAAACCTTGGGGAACTATAAGTCCATTTCTTTTGGTAATTGCATCCTTAAGGACTCTAGCATCAGCTGTAGAGCCCTCCCATCCCACTAGCACATAGATAAATTTTCCGTTTGTATCGCAAACGCCCAATACATTGGTGAAAATATGTTCCTTTCTTGTTCTATAGCGTGGTTGGTCTTCTAATGGTGCATGCACATCGATGTATGTCCTACTCCTATCTAATGCCCCCAAGCATCCCTGAAATTCATATGGTCGATGTTTAGTTGTGTCAAAATTGATGGAAATAAAAAATAAATCTTAGAAATATGATTAAGTCATACCTTAAAGTCTTTCCACCTCTTGTTAGTGCAATCTTCAGTGATGGCCTTTGGCTTCGACAGAAATTTATCTTTCAATCGGATTATAGAACGAAGCACTTGATTGAAACATAGGCTGGTGGTGCTGTCGCTCCTTTGAAAATCTAGTTGGATTGCCCTATTCTTCATATGATGGGCTAATGCTCTAAAAAATATCGCCACCTTCTCCACAATAGAAACATAGAAGTCCTCCTTCAACGCACCCTCATCCCATAAGAGCTCACACATTCGCAGATTGTTAAAACAATCTAGATCACTGTCTTCTGTGAGCCTCATTAAAAACTATTTTTGGTCTGTGATCTTATCAAGTATTAAATACTTGAGAGGAGATTCACGGTTACGCTTTCTATTTTCTCTTTCAACCTTCTCGTGTTCAATGTAAGCATGAACAATTTGTACAATACACTTAAAGATGGATGTAGTGCAGTTGGATACTATAATCACGGCAGATAGCATGACTTTTATCTAAGAAAATTAAATTTAACACACATGAGTTATTCAACAAACGAGAAACATAATTTCAAATAAACCAAAATAAACTTACAAAAACATACACAAATAGCATAGTTGAAGCATTTTATAACATGTCTTGCTTCCAATAACATACATAAATCCTTAACCGAATAAAGGATATTTATCGGTGGTGAAGAGACTTATTTTTGTAGTCCATAGATAGTAAGCACTCCATAGGTTTTCCCAACCTGTGGCTACTCACGAACTCACAAAAGCCAAAGGTTTTCCTAACCTGCAATTCACAAACTGTACGGTGTAGTTGTAACAAAAGTTGGAGTGGAAGGAAAAAAAACTGTGACTACTCACGAACCCCATCTAACACTTATTCTATTAGTCTTGAAACACTTTGGAAAAATAGATCAAACCTAAAGACCATCAAGATAAATAGAATGGTAAGCCACAAGACCAGTTTCCACCTGTTCCACAGTTTGCAAAGTAATTTCCTAAACTATGCGAAGATTGATGAATATTTGTCACATAATTTACATAAATAAGTCAGTTGCAATAATATCTTATGTTCATTACCCTATATCGTACACGAACCCGACATCATCAATTATTGCATAATGCCAAGGAAACTGCCAGAGAAAATTATTGCATAATGCCTAGGAAACTGGCAGAGAAAATCTTGACCATTGAATGCTATATCAAAAGTTGTCAATTGAACATCGAAAGGAAAAGTTGGGACTTGTATGTAACAAAAATAACTCAATCAGT
>JAOYMZ010041720.1:0-15155 GCA_025802335.1 Pinguicula primuliflora | reverse complement strand
CATGGGTGCAGTTACTACTCCTGAACGTCTTTGCATTGTAACAGAGTTTCTTCCACGGTATTCCTTACTTGGGCTTCACTCATGCTATTTTCTGCCTCTCTCTCTCTCTCTTTATATATATCTTTGTCCGCTAACTGCTACCTCATTTGCTTGCATGCTTGTGCTCTAAGTGGTACTTATATGTGGTTCCTACTCTTTAATTTGATGCAGAGGAAGTCTCTTTCGGCTGTTGCAGAGAAATACATCGAAATTAGATTGGAGGCGTCGCATTCACATGGCTTTAGATGTGGTAATTGCAATTGACGTCATGCCGTATTTTTCATTGTACTCACCCTATTTTGTATGTTATATACTTGCTTGAGGTAAACTCATAACATCAATTACTATTATAGAGTTCTCCGTTGAAATTTCACATATTTGTAGGCACGAGGTGTGAACTATCTTCACCATTGCAATCCACCAATTGTTCATCGTGATCTGAAGTCTTCAAATCTTCTCGTGGACAAGAACTGGACTGTGAAGGTGCTCCTCAAGTTCGCCATCCGATGTTCATCCTATTTATGATCTTGTTTCTTTTGAGTTTTCTGAACTCTGGATCTCTTTATAGTTTATCAATGCTGCAACAGGTTGGTGACTTCGGTCTCTCACGCGTTAAACATGAAACTTATTTGACAACAAAGACTGGCAGAGGAACGGTACATATCTAACTAGCAAATGGCCTTCTTTTGTGTTCTGATATTGATGCTGGTCATTTAGATTACTTTAAGTTCCTCAACGCTTATAACGTAGCTTTTTAATTATTAATTTTCTTGACAATTCAGCCTCAGTGGATGGCTCCAGAAGTTCTTCGCAATGAACCGGCAGATGAGAAGTATAATTAAGTGGATCATGCCATCGTGTGTGCTTCAATTGTTTGGGAGGAAATTAACCATCCAATTGTAATAATTTTTCTTCTGGTTTGAATTTAACAGGGCGGATGTTTATAGTTTTGGAGTAGTACTATGGGAACTTGTGTCCCACAAAATTCCGTGGGAAAGCCTCAATTCTGTGCAGGTAACTGCCAATATGCTGATTAAATTGATTTCGACAAGTGATCTTTAGAAATAAGAAATTATAGTATCTACTCTAGTAACTGGCACATGCAAGAATACGAAGAAAAGAAAAAAGTTTCAGGTCCCTGATGCTATGTGCTGAGTTATAATTGTGACAGTCGGATATTGATCTCACAGTCACGATCATAAGTAATTTAAATGATGGTGACCGTATGATCAAAATCCAACGGTCACGGTTATAACTCGGGACGGATCGGACATAGCATCCTGGACCAGAAAATTTCTCACAAAGAAAGAGGGACAAGTGTGTTGTGCATATCTGGACTATTTATGCAGTAATGTTTCCAGTGCACGCAAAAATGATTTCACAATTGTTGTAGGTTATTGGAGCTGTTGGTTTCATGAACCAACGACTAGATGTACCGAAAGACATTGATCCACAGTGGACTTCTCTGATGGAAAGCTGTTGGCTTACGTTTGTTCCTTCTTCCTGCTTGGCTTTAAATCTGATATTGTCGCTCGTGATACATTATCCATCTGAAAATTGCTTCAGCTGATTCTGTTCAAAGCTGATTTTGTATATTTTTTTTTTGGTGTCAACAGTGAACCTCGATCCCGCCCTTCATTTCAAGAATTAATGGACAGGCTAAAAGACATGCAGAGACAATATACAGCTCAGAGTCAATCAGGTCGGTCTGCAGCCGGGGATGCTGCCCAAAAAGAACTGTAGATTCAAGTGGTTACTCTGTCTTTTCTCTTGGTCTTGCTTGCAAGTAATGACAGCCATATCCTGCTATAAATTGATCCAAGTTTTGGAAGTGAGACTCCTGGAAGCAGATACAGGACCAATTTTTCCTTACCCGATAGGCTAAAACTAGCAAGGGTATCATTGGTGGAAGGTTTCTGGTCAAACATCATTCCGACTAGGTATGTCGTAGAAACTTGGTATATTGTTTTAGTTTACGGACATAATTCCAAGTCCAAGATTGTGGCGAGCGTTCCAGGTTTAGCTGCACAATTTAGACAGCATAAATGCTCAAAAAATTTGTTTTCTGTTCTGGTAAATCGTGGTACACATTTGATTCATTGTATAATATTCTGTTGGCTCAGCATGTCTTGCAGTGTTGAATATCCTTTTGGAGATGATCTTTCTTTGAGTGGATTTTAGTTGTCTGTATATCCCCACCAGCAGCTTTCTTCGATATTCTGTTCTGTCAATAGCTTCTATATTGTATGTATTTTACAATGCTCCGTAACAGAAGCAGGTGGAGACCCCTGCTTTATACCCTATTGATGTTTCTACTCGTACCATACCACAATATTTTACTTTCACACACCTAGACAAACTATATGAAAAGAAAAGATAGAAGAATAAATTATGCAAGATGAGGTCTTAAAGTCTTAACTCTATTAGATCGCAGCTTCTCTTTTTGTTTGTTGAATTCCAGAAATGGAGTTTCTCACCATGCAGGAAGCCACTCCTTGCCGTCAATGAAATCTATGTTCAGGTAGGGTGCAGCTTCTTTTTCTGTCAGCTGTTTGGACCAGTGGACTCGGTTCTCCGAGGTTGATCCCGGTCCATGGCATTTGTATTCTGCTTGGTATAAATTACTGTTCCATTTCAAATATGTTAGGCTAATGTTATGGTACCAGTGTTCGAGAAAGTGGTGGACAGACCCTGGACGGCTAGGAACCGTCCAGTTGCCTAGGCGGTCTAAGCACCCACCTAGGCGCCCATATAAGCGGGTATTCAAATAGAGCGTAGGGGTACCGCCTTCTCGAAAATTGAGGTGATGGTTGGATAGTAGTTCACTTACTCTGTGCTGTCTGTGTATTTATGGTCTGTCCAGCCTTGTGGGATAACAGCTTTGGACAGGTACGAGTTTGCGAAAACGACCTTCGAATGCGTTCCTTTGGCTCTACCCAAGTAGACATGTCCAGTCCCATACACCTTGCTGTTGAGAAACACAAAGCCGCTGCTGTCATTGTGGCTTCCTTTGAAGTTGGCTGTGACGGATCCTTTGACCTCCCTGTTCCCATCACTAATCACAAACAGCTCAGAGTCCTGCATGAAAACGAAAACCAGATTAATTGCAACCAGTATGCTTCAAGAGTCTGTTTTTACAAGGGCTCACGTGAAACATGGCGAGCCCTTGCCCGAAAATGAAATCGACGGAGCCTTGAACGTAGCATCTATCGTAGTAATGCCGGCCCTTGAAGTCGAAAAGAGTGTTGTGGTTGCTGTAGAAAGCACAATGGTAAAAGGCAGCCATGTCCGCCGCAACCACTGCTGCCACAGACTTGTTCTGGCTGGTCTGAGAAATCCCAGTTGATGCTTCATTCTGAAAATTATGGGAAAACAAAGATCAACAGAGGATGAATCTTTCCGTTAGGCCATCATACGAGTTTTCAACGAACACTATTCAGATTCAGGGAACCTTGAAGCTGATTCCAAAGGCAACAAAATGTGGAGCTTCAAGCTTGAAAGTAGCGGAATCACGGTTCTTGGCAAGAGTTATCAGACCAGACGATGGATGTTTTCCCTTTACCATTGCCTCTCATGAAGATGTATGGCTTGTTAGCCGGAACGGTAACCTTTTCTCTGAAAGATTATCAAAAACAGAAACAGATACAGAACGAGATTAGGCGTTGGGGTGATGAAGGAAAGAAAATGGTCTAAACCCACAAGCCAAAGTTCCATTTTCTACCTGTAGACTCCCCTTCTGATGTGAATGGTAATCCATTTAGAATTCCCATCTGGGACATGATCAATGGCAGCCTGCACAGTTTTGAATTGGCCTGTTCCATTTGCATCCACGATTATGGTTCTGTTGTTCCCAACTTTCTGGGACAAGACGGTGCCGTCGATCACATTCTTCTTGGACAACACAACACCATGCACGGGGTCCAAGAAGACGACTAATAATGTGACAAGAACAAATACAGGGGACATTGCAGATAGATGCATTTCTGTTTTTTATGAGAACTTTTTTAGATGAAACCTGTGAGGTTCTCTTCAAATATGTCAACCTACCTGTGTGTGCCAAAAGAGATGAAGGTGAGAATAATAGACTCTTGGGTTCGTTGATTGCCAATTTTCTTAGTTTGTTTCCTGTATTTGTGGGTTGCCTGTGTGTCGTCCAAGTGAAACCAATAAAAGTATTGGTGCAATTCGAATGGAAGACTATGGTTGGTCTCCGAAAGACGAGGACTTTCTGTAGGGATGGCAATGGGGCGGTTTTGGGGTGCCCCGGACCCGCCCCGCCCCGGTGCCGTGACGCCCCGGACCCGCCCCGTGGTGACGGGGCGGGTCAGGTCTCGGGGTGGGTTTTGCCTGGAAAAAAAACCCGCAGCAAAATAAAAAAATTGTTACTTATCCTCAAAGTTAAAACCAAATGGATAAATCGATAACATCAAAGTTAATCTAGAAATCGATACAAATAAACTACAATCAACTGTCAAGTGATCAAGCACATCTAAGAAAATATATTTGATAGATCCAAATCTAACCAAGCACACAAATTGACAAAATACTCTAGAAATGATCGTAAATGACTGATCAAGGTTTATTGATTCTCATTTTCATCATTTGAATCTTCTAAAACACTCTCGAGATGAGCTATAACATTTTCTGCATTAAAGGATTCGAAAATTAAACATGGATGACATAAAAAAACTTACTAAATAAAATATTTATACAAAAAAATGTCATTCAACCAACTTTGAGTATACATTAGAACCTCAATTGTGGTGCTATGAAATCTGTTACGCTGAGGAGTAATGACACGTTCACATGTACTAAAAGCAGATTCTGAAGCAACAGTAGAAACTGTAATAGCCAGAAGGTCCTTCGCAAGCTTATACAAGATAGGAAACTTACCCCTATTTGATTTCCACCAACCCAAAACATCAAAATTATCATCATCTGGTATCCTCTTCTCACTTAAGTAAGCTATATCATTGGAGGAGATTATAGATGAGAAGAGATTATCTTTAAACGTAGATGGTCGCTGCGCTAAGAAAGAAACCTGATTTCGCCTCTCAAGAATGAAGAAATCCGATTTCGCCTCTCAAGAAACCTAGCAGCACCGGCTTGTGTTTGAGGATGGAAAAATACAAGCTGGGCCGGGTAGATTAGGTTTCTTGAAGAAACATATTACATAAAATAACATGAATATTTATATATTTTTTTATTTTTAATTACTACGGGTCCGGGTCCAGGTCCGGATCATCCTGCCCGGGGCGGGGCGATTCTGCCATCCCTAACTTTCTGCCATTAATCAATAATCTCATGTTAGGTGCGAATTTTTTTCGATCCCAGCTGTTAGTATCGGGACAAAAAACCTTATAACCATGACGAAGATTTTGCCTGTCGAATTGTTTCAGACGGCCAGAATCTAACCTTACTTAAATATAAAAAATTGTGGGTTATTGTTCTGGAGCGGGTCGTTAAAACCAGTTCCAGAACCCGTTCCAGAACAATGACCCGTGTCTTCTTAATCCTGAAAACACGATCAAAACAAAAAAACGCGATACGGCTCTTCATCTCACGGTCCCGCGATTCGGCTCTTTTTTTATAAGTAAGTGATTCCATAAGTAAAGTATTTACACAATACAAATAACACTCCAAAAATGAGCACACTAAAAAACATAAAAAAAAAAAAAACATAACTGTTGGATTGGCCAGCCTGCTTGATTTTGGGACCAATCCATTGGATTGGCCCAGACCTTCTTGATTATTGGGCCAATCGGCCCAGTTCTCTTGCTGAAAACCAGGTGATGGGCCAACCTTAGGGTTGGCCCAAACCACTCAAACTATAGGTTTAAGTGGCCAAAGTATTTACCGGCGTTGTGTATTGCGACCGCCGGCCACGAGGTGGTGAGACAGAGCAGGAACCACTAGCAAGAGCCACTGGAATGAAGACGAGGGCATGATTCCGGAAAGGAGGAGAGAAGGCATAGGTTCTCTCTCCTCCTTTCCCGCGATTCAGCTCTTCATCTCAGTTTTCTACTTTGGCTTCATCTCAAGTTTCTGGCTTCACGGTTCTGCTCCGCCTTTACCTCAAGGTTTTGCAATTTGTTTAGGTTACTGCATTTTTGCTCTAAATTTTGCGACGCAGTTGATTTCGAAATTTATTTAGGTTCAGCAATTTGTTTAGGTTCTGCAAAGTTAGGGTTCTGGTATACGCAGTTGATTTTGAAAGTTGGGTTCTTGTCTACGTTTTGTCTTTGCAGTAGATTTCGAACATTTCTTGATGCTACACATTTTAACATTTCTTGATGATGCACATTTTAACATTTCGAAATCATACACATTTGAACATTTCGTGATGATGCACATTTGAACATTTCTTGATACTGAACATTTGAACATTTCGAAATATTGCACAATCGAAATCACTCGTGTAAATGTTCATTCACAATTTTACAGGTATGACTTCAAATGGGAATGAGGATACATCATCATATATTCTTCAAGTTCGACCTGCATTGATCCCAGCTGTATGAAAAATATTTCACAGTTTAGAAGACGTGCAGCAATTTTACAATAATTATGCTAAGGATGCTGATTTTAGCATACGTATTAACGATACTACAAGGAGGGAGGGTGTTATCACGTGGAGAGAGTTTGTATGCTGCAAGCAGGGAGTAAAGAGACAAAAAGACAAGCAAATCAGACAATGCTGCTAGGGGTTAACACGTGAAAACTATCGTGCTAGATTGGTTGTTAATTAAAATCGAACTCAGGAGCATTATGTAGTTACCGTGTTCGGCGATGCTCATAGTCACTCTCTGATAACCCCAATGAAGTGTCACTTGTTAAGGTCTCATGAAATTGATGTTGTTATGCTTGATCAGATGTTGTTGGAAGAGCTTACTTATGCAGACTGTTTTATGGCTTTTGCTATATGGATTTGTGTTCGTTTGTTGATGGATTTGAGTTCGTTTGTTGATAAACCAAATCAAACCAAACATACCCAGTAAATTTCGCCCTTAGGCAGGATCTGGGGAGGGTAAGATGTACGCAATCATACCCTCACCCCTCAACAGGATGAGGAGATTGTTTTCGTGGAGACCCTCAGCTCGAAAAAAAACCATAATCCTAGTAATAATAGTAATAATACTAATAATAGTGGTAATAATAGTAATTATTATAACAATAATAGAAGGAATAAGTGAATATATAAAAAATAAACTACTTACCTCAACAAGTTGCCCTACATATATTCGAAATAAAATAAATGCCTATACAAATAAGGAATCAACTAAACAGATAAAATACAATTAGGTGCAAATATCTATTAGTATATCCCGCTAATTTCTATCACCCTAGAGGTCCATACACAAATAAATACTCTATATAGTCCTATATACTCTATACGCTTTATGGATTTGAGTTCGTTTGTTGATGGTGTTTGCTTTATGGATTTGAGTTCGTGTGAATATGAGTGAGCGTAAGTGATGATGAATGGGGTGTTGGTTTACTTCTATAGTGTTTTTGTTATTCAATTTTTAGTGTAAAAATAGCTTCTTGGTCTGTGAATGTGCGAACTGGGGGAGAGTTATTTTGAATTTGTGAAATTGATTTGTGGTTAATTGTTGTTCTTCTTATTCTCTTCCTCCCCTATGTCCCCTTGAAGTGTCGAATTTCGGGCCTTGAACGTCTTTCAATCAATTGGATATAGCTTGGATGTTGTAAACTAAAGATTGTGTATCGGTTGGAAATAAGTGAATTTATGCGATATGCTTTATGGATTTGAGTTCGTTGGATATGAGTTCGTTTGTTGATGTTGTTTGTTAAGTTCGTTTGTTGATGTTGTTTGTTAAGTTCGTTTGCTTTATGGTTTGTTGATGGCGTTTATGGTTTTGTTACAGAATCGTTTTTTATATGAGTTTTTTTGTTCGGATTGTATTTTTAGGATTAGGAAGACCCGGGTCATTGTTCTAGAGCGGGTTGTTAAAACTCGCTACAGAACAATGACCCACAATTTTTTATATTTAAGTAAGATTAGATCCTGGTCGTCGGAAATAATCTGACGGCCAGGAACTTCGTCCTATCTGTTAGGCTTTTTTGTCCTGGTTTTAACAGCTTGGACCAGAAAAAACTCAGGTTAGGTGGTCAGAAGGCACAAGAAAGAGGAGTTCCACTATAAGGCATCCCAAGTGTGTGTACACCCCCCACACCCCCAACTCACATCATGTGGGAGCACACACACATGTTGGTGTGTGGGAGCCCCCTATTTATGAATGCGAGAGATTGTGGGGGTGTTGTGGACCATGGGAGTGCCTTATATCATTTTTGTAGAAAGAGTGATATGTCTATACTTAATTTGATATGATGCATATATTTTCCTATATATAAGTTTTGATGGATCAAAGAGGAGGATATAATGCAAAATGATGTTGTATAGGTTAAGAACTAGGTTTACAAGAAAAAATTATACAAAATTTGTACAAACTAACACCAATCGTTTGATCATGTTTATGAATCGTCCCAAGTTAGTATTTTGTACAAAAAAAATTGAATGGTTAACAACGTGCTTGCACGATTTTCGCAGGAATTTTGTGCCAGGCCGTAAACTCAAATTTCAAAGGAAAATTCACATGTGGGATAATTTTTCAAAATCTCATTATATCTTGTCTACTAAACGTGGCCATAGTGTGGCCCACACTTTATGGTCATCCAATCATATTTTAACATGTTGAATTCTTGCATTTCTTGTGCTAAATATGTCTTGTGGTATAGCATTTATGCAAACAACCAGCTGAGTAGTTCAATTCTCAGCTCAAAACCCTCACCCAGGAACTAAAGAGACATCTGGGAACATCCGAATTCGGTTATGCAGACGTATAACACATGTTCGAAGATATCATTCGTAACTACCCCATATACGGTGACATATTCTTTTGCGTTTAATCCCCCAAGCGGTTTGACTATCAGTTCAATCCCCATTTCAATCCCTAACATCTGGTATATCTGAAAAATTCATATGATTCGTACGTGCTTACATGACACAGGATTCGAGAATGCAGATTCATCTTGTTGCAAGCCTTGCGGGTAAATATGGGGGTCTGATTCCATGTGGTCCGCCATCCCGGGTTTGTGAAGACAAGACCAAGTACATGTTTTGGGATCCATACCACCCAACAGAAACGGCCAATATAATCATCGCTGCTCGACTTCGGGATGCGGGGATCTACCGACATCTCACCGATCAATCTTCGGCAATTGGTGGGATATGAATACGAAGATTAGCATATGATAAATTGAAAGTTCATCACCTTGTTTTCATACTTGTATGGTGAGATCTAAGTTATGGGCTACAACTAAACTCTTAAATAAAATTAAATGTACAATTATATAATGGTGCAGGATCCGGTGACAGGATTTTAGACATGATTTTAAACATGATTTTCAATTCCGACCACTAGGGTTGTCCGTTGACGGAATTGGGCACATCGTTAGAAAGTTTATGCATATAATTGAATATGTTCAAGTTTTGGTAATATTCCGACGACGTTATCACCGTTTAACGGAGGGTTCACATTTCCCCTTGGGTTAAGTAGTCCTAAATAGGGTTTTAGAAAATTTGGAACCGAAACTAAACATGAGTCTTATGATCTCCTATGTATAAGCTTTCTAACGATGTGCCCAATTTCGTTAATGGACAATCCTAGTGGCCAGAATTAAAAATGCATGTATAAAATCATGTCACCGGAACCTGCTCCTTATATAATTTATACAACAGAATTGGTACATAAAATTTACCATTTCAATTACATCCTCTAATTGGTCCCATTATTGAAAAAAGTATGCACCAGACCGAAAATCACATAGTTAATCAGAATTCTCGTGACTTAAAGAATGCCCAATTCTTACATAACCTATCAAGTATAGGGGTCTGGGTTGTGTGCAGTAAGGTAACTCACTGCACATTATCCAGTGCACATTTGGCACTGTGGATTGGTGTGGCTGATAACTGATGTTTAACACTTTTGGACGAATCCGCTGACCGAGCAACCTCACCGTGACACGAGGGTACTGCATAGTTCAATTCTTCAAGTATAGGGGTCAAGTATCCCGAACCCGACGAGAAATATGAACATTTATACTTGTGAGTTCAAATAATTGACTGAAAAAATCTTTTCAAACTCTTTCAATAATAGAGCAAGAGTACCTGGCTGGCTCCACTGCCCAAAACCTTTATTGGCAGATGAGATCAACTCATTGCCCCATGATTCATCCCTCTTACTAATATAAGATATACCCATAGTAACTTTCCCTTGTGTATGTGGAGCTTTCGCATCTGTTTTACAGTTCTGATAGTCATCTAATGGAGAATCTACAGCACAAACTCTTTCTCTTTGTATGCCAATTCTTCTTGGCGTTGCAGGTTGCGCATAGCAGGCATTGTTTGGCTGAGAATGTGAAAGCCAATTTCGTCTTTGGAGATTCTCTAGTTGATCCTGGAAACAACAACTACATCGTATCACTTTCAAAAGCAAATTATCCACCAAATGGAATTGATTTCGGCGAACCAACGGGCCGATTCACCAACGGGAGAACCTTAGTTGACATCCTAGGCAAGTTTTCGCTTCCCCCCATACACATCTTTGGTGTCATTCTCAGTATCTCAAACATGGATTGAAACAGGACAAGAGTTTGGATTCTCTGACTTCACTCCTCCATATTTAGCCCCAACAACAATCGGAAAAAACATTCTGCAAGGCGTGAACTATGCTTCTGGAGCTGCTGGCATCCTAAACCACACTGGCAATAATCTTGTAAGTTGTTTATGTTTGAAAAACTAGCATCCATTCTGAGAGAAATTTTCTGGTGGGTACGTTATATTCCGGACCGTCCTGAATTCTAATTGAACCGGGATACAAACTAATATTTGACTGAACAGGTTGGGAGAATTAATATGGATGCCCAACTCGACAACTTTGCCAATACCAAGCAACAACTGGTGTCCCTAGTAGGAGATACAGCAACAGAGAAACTGCTAGAAAATGCTCTGTTCACAGTGACAATGGGATCAAACGATTTCATCAACAATTACCTCACACCACTTGTTTCAACAGATGAACCAATCATTATCACAGCTGAATCCTTTATCGGAGCCATGATTTCAAGATACAGAACGCAGCTCACGGTAGCCCTCTTTTCTATACACTAAATTATGCCAAAACAAAAACAACCCACCATCCAACAACTGAAATCACACAAATTTAATTTGTCTTTCTCAGAGACTCTATACCCTTGGAGCAAGAAAAATCGTCGTGATAAATGTCGGGCCAATAGGGTGCATCCCATCTCAAAGGGAAAATTCACACGCGGATAAGGATTGTAATCTCTTACCCAATCAACTAGCTCAGAAGTTCAATTTTCAGCTCAAAACCCTCACCCAGGAACTGAAGAGAAATCTGGAAATATCCCAATTCGTTTATGCAGACGTATACCACATCTTCGAAGATATCATTCGTAACTACCCTAAATACGGTGACATATTCTTCTGCGTTTAACCCCCTAAAGGGTTTGACTATCATTTCAATCCTCAACTACCGGTATGTCTGAAAAAATCGTATGATTCGAATATGCTTACATCACACAGGATTCGAGAATGCAGATTCATCTTGTTGCAGTCTTGCGGGTAAATATGGGGGTCTGATTCCATGCGGTCCGCCATCCAGCGTTTGTGAAGACAGGACAAAGTACGTGTTTTGGGATCCATACCACCCGACGGAAACGGCCAATATAATCATCGCTGCTCGACTTCTGGATGGGGAATCCACCGACATCTCACCCATCAATCTTCGGGAATTGGCGGGATAAGAGGAAATTGATAAAATAAAGTTCAGGAATTCTGATGGGTATGTTTCTAAAGCATTTTTTGTTAAGTGCCAAAGCTATATATAGGTTGGGTTTGGTTTAATTGATTTAGATTTTTTTTTGGAGTAAATCTTTTCATTAATTGCAATTCAGTGTACATAATTTTGGCTATTTACATTTGTGCCCAGGAAACTTAAAAAAAATGGGTTATCATCCTTTATCCATTTGACCCGCATTTTTGAGCTATTCCATTTTATAACAAATTCCACTGTGGGAGATGTTATTTGTTATCAACCTCTCAATCAAACAACACATTACACCCAATACCTTGCTCATCAAATCTTCAATTTTGGGAACAAAATTGGAAAATGATTGGCGGAACCAGCAAGAGGGACGCCGGGAGGCATCTTACTCCGAGTCCGATGATGATGAAGAAGAAGAAGTAGAAGAGGATGACGGTGAGGAGGGGAATTCGGCATCGAGAGTATGAATTGCCAATTTCCCGGTGTCATGGGCGAGATCGGAAATGGTTGGGATATTTAGCACATTCGGTTTTCAAAATGGCGACGAAGGTTCCAGACAAGTTGGGTAAAAAATATGAACTCGTCAGGTTTTCAAAATGGCGATGAAGGGGAGATTTCTCATTTTCTCGCTGGTTCTTGTCCTCGCACTAGCTCTCGCACAGATTTAGGAAAAATTGGTAAGGGTGGGATGTCTCAAGGGACTAGTGGGGAAAACAAAGATGCTGAAGGAGAGAACTTGGCTGGTTAGCTCCTTGGGGTCAACAATCTCAATATTCTGTCGTTTAAGCTCCCTCCACTAGGATCCCATGATGCTAGAATTCGAATAAGGGCAGTAAGCATATGCGGCAATGACGTTCATTATCTGAAGACGATGCGATGTGCGGATTTTGTGGTGAAAGAACCTATGGTGATTGGGCATGAGTGTGCTGGTGTTGTTGAGGGAGTTGGGGATGAAGTGAAGCATCTTGCTCCTGGTGATCGTGTTGCGATCGAGCCTGGAACCAGCTATTGGAGATGTGATATTTGCAAAGAAGGACAATACAATCTCTGTCCTGAAATGAAGTTCTTCGCAACTCCCCCAGTCCATGGTTCTCTTGCAAATAAGATTGTCCATCCAGAGACTAATGTGTTGGTGATGGGAACAGGGCCAATCGGACTTGTGACTATGCTTGCTGCTCGTGCTTTTGGTGCCCCAAGAATCATCATCGTGGATGTTGATGGTCACCGTCTAACAGTTGCTAAGGAACTTGGAGCAGATGAAACAATCAAAGTTTCCACCGAAACTAGTGATTTATCTGAAGAGATCCATCTAATCATGAACAATATGGGGGCTTCGATTGACATAAGTTTTGACTGTGCTGGCTTCAGTAAAACTATGTCAACAGCTCTGGGCGCAACTTCACCTGGTAGAAAAGTTTTCCTCGTCGGAATGGGACACAATGAGATGACCGTCCCCCTAGCACCAGCTGCTGTAAGGGAGGTCAACCTGTGATGGATGGAATGCTGTATAAGGAAAATGGTGTGGCTAACCATTGTGCTAATGGAGGAACAATGTAGTTGATCCTTTTCTCTGAGAACCTACCTATCTCTGTTATGCTCCTGATCTTTTTCTTGCCTGTTCTCTTCCTAATCCATTGATTTGTTTAGACACATGAGACAGATTTAAAGGAAGCTTGGAATAGATTGGAATTTGATTATAAAAAAAAGCTGATAAAGTTGTTGTATTACAAAAAATGGTAATTATGGGTTGAATAAAATAGTTATATAATATATATAATTTAATATATATAATTTTATTTGAGAATAAAATAGTCATTTCAGTATTTAATATCACGTAATCAAACGTAATACACTTGATAACAAACGATATATTACAAATCAATCAGTGTGTTTATACAGCGTTATTAATGTAATCAAACAGGTTTGTTTGATATCAAATCAACTGTAATCAATATCAAACCCAATCAACCATCCCCAAACCAAACACAGCCAGCTATATAGAGTAGAATTTTGGCTTAAAATGCTGAAATTTATACTCGTCTTGCTGGTCAAAACTCGTTATTTTGGATCACGGGTTTTAACCCACAAGACTTATTATTATGAGGGCTGCTAGAGCGACAAACACCAAATAAAAATCTTCCGACCGAACAGTTCATTCTGTAGCACAGCAACACACACATCCATGTGGGTGTGGGTGTGTTCTGTGCGGGTCCCACCAAACGATTTCACTGTAATTCGATTTCTATTCGGTCTGTTAAGAATTTCTCTATTATTATTATTATTATTACTTTTTTTATCTTGAGGATAGCTACATATACATACACATACTACTTTTTCATACAATTATGAGTTTACTGTTTTATGAAGAAACTCCAAATTTCATTGTCGTTTTTGTCCTCCTATTCCTTTTTGTTCGGTCTCTTCTTTTAGTTTTTCGATTCTTTTCTTTATTTTATTATGTATTAATTTAAATTTTAATTCTCTTTTCAGCCGTTTTTAAAATTGAATTTATCCGAAAAATTGTTTAAAATTTACCAAAATGGACGCTATCATTATTATCAGTGCGTCGTGTATTTCGATTAGAAATGTCAGTTGATATAGTTTCGACATACTTTATAAAAAACGGCAAATAATATTACGACGGTTTCGTAGCCGAAAAAACTAAAACCTTATATAATAAACCAAGAAATCTAATAACCCTAAATGCTAAGCTCCATTTAGCGATAATTAATATTACGGCAGCTTCTAAGATTCTAATTAATTAATTGTTTGATATCAATTTTAATTTGATTAGTTCATATGCAAATTTGAGGTTCTAATTAAATTATTCATTTAACTCATTTTAAGTTATCTATCTAATCTCATTCGTTACTAAATTTAATGGCTCAGATTAGAATTAATAACAATAACAATTATTGAATACGGCAATATTAAGCATCTCACACTATTATTTATTATCTAATATAAGTAATTCAATTTGTGAACTAAGTACATTCCAAAAGTAAAACTAAGGCCCTGTTTGCAGAAAAATTGCTTTTGACTTTTGATTGGACTTTTAAAAAAAAGTGTTTTTATAAGGAAGTTATAAAGTGTTTGCAGTGGAAGCTTTACTGTGATAAAATTTAAAAAAAATAGTATGACAAAATGGATATAATACGGAATGTTTTTGGGGTATTTTGATATTATTGATTTGTATATAGACAAAATTATCTTAAAAGTGAATTTTTAAATATTTACAAAATTGTC
>JAOYMZ010041709.1:0-15155 GCA_025802335.1 Pinguicula primuliflora | reverse complement strand
GAGGGCGCCGGCGCCATCACCATATATATAGATATATATATATATATATATATATATATAAGTGACCTTTATCTAAGAGTTGTTGGACAAAGCGGAAGGCTATAATCTTAGGTCCAAGAATGTGTCTCTAAGGTGTCACAAAATATGTATCTCTGCATTGTCATCGGCGAATTTTTCATGCTACCAACCTCCACGCCCCTGCATCTCTGCGAGACATGATTGACATCATCCCATGATCGAGATTTCTGATCTCCATCAGCCTGAATCCCCTCAGACATGAAATCACTGATGCCTCGAATTTGTCATCGTATTCCTTTCGGCAACATCATCGTATTCTGAAGGTTCATCAAACTTTTGTGGGGGATGATTCCCACATAAGTGGGAGTTGATTCATGGATAACATCGATATGTTCACACAATCGAGATCGATTTTTTTTGTAAAATTCTATACAATAAGAAATTCTACCAGGAACTTTATAGGAAACATGAGATGATAACGCCATATGGAAGAAAAAACTCGCTCTGGTGACTTCAAGCACTTGAGGGTGCGATCTCAAACACTATATCGGCGAGTGAGTTTCTTTGGATTTGGATTTTGAGTTGAATCTATGAATCTCCTCCTTGGAGATTCATAGATCAAACATTGACATTGAATTGGAGTTCACCACTGATTATATGGTCGGTTTGTCCATGGCGGCACCACCGTTGCTGTTGAGAACAGTTACAGAATCAGATCCTAATTTGTCATATGCAAAGATACTCATCAAGGTGGCTTCGCAGGACAACATATCTTCAGATCAAGTTCTGTGGACGTGGAAGGGAGAACCGGCAATATCCTTCACGAAAGAAGAGGTTGACCATTTCAGTGCTCCTTTTGCAAATGCCTTGATCGGAAAATTCTCACATGGTAGGCCACCTATCCGTAAAATTCGATAGAATATTGAGCCAATTGGCGTGAAATCATACTTCATTGCTGATGTAATGAATCATAATCATATATTGCTGAGATTTGGATCAGAAGAGGATAGAAATCGTATGTTATTGAGAGAAATATGGAGTATCGTAGGATATGCTATGCGAATTTTCAGTTGGTCTCCATATTTCCGTAGTGATGTTGAGCCACACATTGCTCTGGTCTAGTTATCCTTGCCTGATTTACCGCTTCTCCTGTATAAATAGGACAACATGTTTGATATAGCTAGGCTGTTAGGGAAACCACTGATGATTGATAAAGCTACAACTGACTTATCTAGACCAAGTGAGGCTCGGATTTGTGTCGAAATCGATCTTCTAAAAACTCTTACCATACGAATTTGGGTGGTTACGGGAAAGTAAAGTTTTGGCAGCCTGTGGAGTATGAATATGTCCCTTCCTACTGTGGCCATTGTATGAAAAAAGGACATACTCAAGCTAAATGCAAGGTTTTATATCCACCAGAAAGGATACCACTGGAAAGGACCGTGAATCAGGGTGATGGAAACAATGTTGCAAGAAAGAAGTTGGCTCAGTGCTGGCATAGGATAAGCAAGAGCAGTAATCATCTGGCAGCAGCTATGAAGTTGAAAAAGATTGATCCTTCTGGGAGTGATCCCTCTAACATGCCAAAGGCGCTCACCCCCTTCCCCAATAAACTTGATGAGGGAATCTGAAAAGTTACCATGCAAAACATCTTTGAATCAATGGAAGTTGCTAGAAAAATTGGGGAGAATTTGAAGATGTTACTTGCTAATGTAAGGCCCGCAGAACTTCTGGAAAACAAAAGCATGAAGGGCAAAAGTGTAGTGGTTGATGCTCCTCTGAAAGAAGGTCCTAAAGAGTGTCATATGGTGGCAACCTTAGTTGTAAAGGAAGTTGGAGAATCTAGCCATGAGAATGTTGAGGCTAAAGGGATGGTTTTTTCCCAGGAAGATTCTACCTCTGTGGGGCTTGAAGATCGATTTTCTGAGGAAGAAGATGGCAGTATAGCTCAAGTGGGTGCTGATCTTACTCAAGATATGAAGGCAGACACTCAGCTGAATCTGTTAGCTGCAACATCACCTATTGATGATAAGGGTGAGGATAGCTCTCAGTCTCAGACTGGAGTTATTTCTACCCAACCAGTACAATCTCAGGTCCAAGAAAAGGAGTCTATAGTAATTGATGAGAAGCGAGTTGTAACACCGCTTACTGTTGATCATTTCAATATGTCTTTGGAAATTCAAGGGTCACTGGACAAGAGCAAGGAAGATAGTTTGAGTGCAGAACCTCTACTATCTCTGAATCCAATTGCAATACCTCAAGATCTCTCCAAGGATATGGAAAAGTTGGAAGCTAATATAACTACGGATGAAGTTAGAGGGCAGAAAGGCAAGGAAAATCCAATCTGTGCTGCACAGAAAGAAAATTTGTTGCTGTGTGAGATTTTGAACGAGATTGAAAAGTCTGAGGAGATACAGTTGGATTTAAATGAAGTGAGCCAAAATGAGTAAAAGAACATGTTGAAGAAACACTTGATCCTTATTCTCCGGCGCATATGCCCAAGCTACCTATCATATGTGATACTTTGAACATGATTTCTCAGGTAGTTGATTTATCTGATAATCTAAAAGTATCTTCTAATCTGTTATCAATTACAGAGAAAAGTCCGGATTCTGAGGTTTTAATACGCCTGAGGAAGAATGGAAAATCCTTGTGGTCTCTGACATAAAGCCACAGTAGCAAGTTTTCAACAAAAAACCAGGGAAAAAATCCAAACCTATAAAGCTTGGTTGTCACAGCAACCGAATGAAATTCCAGGACATTGTTCCATACTCTGATGACTTCTTAGGGGACATGTGAAGTGAATTCCTGCAGGATTTGGACAGTGAATACATGTTTTTCGACTAGGAAATGCAATTTGCTTGAAAAAAATCAGAAATTGGACGGTGAAAACCTGCAAAATAAGATGGCTATTGTTAGGGTTGTGACCTAGAGTGTGTGCACTTGTTAGTTTCATGTATACTGGATGATTAAAATCATTTTTGTTCATGGAGTTGTTGATATGTATATTATGGATCATTTGGGTTGATGACTCAAATTGTGAAACTCCATAATTGTATCAAATTCTAAATCAGTCCCTAGTCTCAAGAGTCATTAGTATGGGAACAACGAGATAACTAAATCGACTAGCATGTGGATTAATGCATGATCATGTTTAACAGATTATTGATATGAGGTATCTGTTTAATCGTATGAAATATGGATGTACGAGGTACATAAATATTTAGACCCGACCTATTTGACTTGCCGGATGGATTGTGTTTGTGTCATCGGTAATGCCATATAGTATTAATTCAGTTATCTGAAATATTCATAATTCTGAATGATGGATGTATATTACATGAGGTTATTAAACATCTCTTTTGACCGAGGGATTATAAATGTAAGTTCCCGAGTATGCACGATTCATGCTGGAATATATGGAATATAAAAATGATACTTTTGTCCGTCTCATATTTAATATGAGATCATTAATATCATAGGATTCTTTGATGCAGAAATAATTGTTATGCCGGAACTTGTGATTATGAGATATTCATATTTAACAATTATGTCCTGATATATCAAGAAAGTGATTAATGGTCAAGGATGACGCATTCCTACGTTTGGCATTATTCGTTAGATATTAAGTGACGAAAGAATTAATACTAAATGAGATTTATAGTATTGTGATGTGTCTATATTCGATCGAATCATAATGCATTTCTAGATGGCGCTTATGATTTATAAATCTACGAAAGTCGATTTATTACCGATCTGAATACGGATCCTACTGAGTCGCTCTATTTGACAAGATGAGACATATAAAATTAATTATGGGAGACGTAATTAATTCTCGAGGCAAGATTGAATCTGAGGAGAGAATTTTAATTTCGGTGAGACCGAATCAAAATAATTGAATTTTTAGCCCCATTAAAACATAAAATATAAAGCAAAGAGAATTGCTTTATATTGTCCTTCACCCAACAAGAATCAACACGTATGTGTGAGTTTATATATGACTTATGAGAGAGTCATTTTCCTCAACATGTGTTTATATGTTTAGCTCAATTGAAGTTCAATTAATGTGTAATTAAGGCAATTGAAGATGTGTATAACTTTAATTGCGAGTTAATTAAACAAATTTGGACAAATGTCCAAATCTTGAGCATTTTAAGAAAGACCCAAATTGTGAATTCAAGTTTTGCTCAAAAATAGCTTATTAGATGTTCAATTGATGTAATTGGACATTGTTTGTCGTGTATTAATTCATGGCACTCTATTATGTCATCTCTTTATTTTGGCAACCTGGAATGCCAAATTAAGGGTTCGTATGCGCAATTAGTTAGGATGCAGGTTCGAGTTCGTGGGATGCAGGCTCGATAGATATCAAACTATTCAAGAGATGGAATTAGCCGTTGATGACACTTCAGAGTGAAGATGTCACACTACTCAATGAAAATAAATCCATGAGATAAATTTATTTATCATTTATTTATTT
This sequence comes from Pinguicula primuliflora, assembly GCA_025802335.1. Lineage (NCBI taxonomy): Eukaryota > Viridiplantae > Streptophyta > Magnoliopsida > Lamiales > Lentibulariaceae > Pinguicula > Pinguicula primuliflora. The sequence goes on along the minus strand of JAOYMZ010041709.1, from coordinate 10,657 downwards.
AAATGCATCCTATGTGCTTTTATGTGATTATGATGCTTCCATATAAGCACGTTTTTTAGTCCCTAAGGGTTAAAAAAATTTAGGACGTCGTGCACTTCCTATTTTATCCTCTTCAAACTACTTAGGTGAGGTTGATGTTTAACCTACTCAGTAGGCATCGCCTTGTATCTTGTAGGGGTTGAGGTCGTGCAAGGTATATAAAATAGGTTTGCCTAATAGGGCTGTCAGATAAGATTCGAGCTCTAGTGCAAATTGTTAACCATACACAAGGTGTCGTTAACAACCCGGGAGTCATATGCGTGGCATGTGATTAACCAGAGAGGTTTACCTAAATAAATCCATTCTAAGTTCATACCTCAGTTGTCTTGGCATGGTAAAATATGGATCTCGGGCCTATTGCATTTAGGGACACAATTTTAAATGTAGTAGGGTTCAGTTCTCGTGTGAACTGAACAACATGAAACTTAACTGGATCTTTACATGTATTTGATGACCACTAAGCCGCAAAAGTTGTATTCCTTCATACCTCGATTACAACAAATCAAGATGGATGGTTCTAACTTAACTGGTTGGTAATGTAACTTGAATCTTGTTCTAAAATATCACAAGAGTAGAAATGGGTATAAGGCTAGGAAAAGGTGATTGGGAAGGATAAGGTTCTTGCTGCGAGCAAAAGCATACCCAAACCAAAGAGATCTAGAGGAACAGAGGATGTTGAGAATGTCGTCTTCTTTGTGTATTCACATTGCTTAATTTAACTTTACGCTTTCATTCTCTACTTCTTGAGTCGTGGACTTTGGTGCTGGTGCTCATATTGGAGAAAATATGGAGGCATTAAAGAGAAGTGGAAAGTTAATGAAGGGTCAAATGCAAGTCAAGTTTGTTGATGGCGAACTTGTTTCGGCCGTAGCCGTTGAGGACTTGGACTTGGTTTTATCAAGTTGGCATGTAATAGACCTTGTGAATGTTTATTACGTTCCTTGTGCTAGTAGAAACATTATGTCAGTGTCTCCTTTAACTTGTATGTGATATAAGTTTGTTATGGAAGATTTAACGATTGTGTGTTTTCTGCTAGCATTCTGCTGCGTAATAGTTCTTGTGTGACCTAACAATGAATGCTCGCGTACAATGTGAATCCCAAACGACTCAAATTAAATGATGATAACTCAACCCTCTTATAGCATTATCGTTTAGGTCATATTAACGAGGATCGCATTAAGAAGCTCCAATCGTCTGGACTTCTGAATTCTTTTGACTGTTAGTCGATCGATAAATGCAAATCTTGTTTCTTGGGAAGATGACTAAAGCACCTTTTAAGAAGGTGGCCAATAGAACCACTGAACTCTTAGCAGTAATGCATACAGATGTGTGAGGTCCTATGAGCACGAGTGCACGAGGTGGATATTCGTACTTCATTGCATTTACTGATGATTTCGGTAAATATGGCAGTGTGTTTATGAGGACTCACAAGTCTGAATCCTTGGAAAAGTTCAAGGATTTTAAAATAAAGTCAAAAATAAGCTTAGGAAAACAATTAAGGCATTGCGATCGGATCGTGGTGGCAAATACCTAAATTTTGAGTTTCGTGGTCATCTTAAAATAGCAGGGTAGTTCCACATTTGACTGCACCTGAAGCATCATCGTGGAATTCCTACTACAGAAATTGTACTTTGATGGGCATGGTATGAGTTGTGTTAAGTTCATTTTATCTTTTTAGCAATATGCCCTTTACCTTAAATGTTGTTTTCACCAAAGTTGCGGATAAGACTCAATATGAGGTCATGGATGGGGAGAGTCCCTATCTTGTGTTTTCTCAAAATTTGGGATGGTAGAGCTTACGTTAGCCGGTTGATGTCTGACAAGCTTGGTCCTAAATTTGACTAGTGCTTCTTCGTTGGTTACCTAAAGGAAATCAATGGTAATTGCTTCTATCCAAAGTCGGATAACAAAGTGTTTGTTTCCCGACATTGTGTTTTCTTGGAAGTGATTATTGTTCCAACAAAAGTAGTGGGAGCCACTACCAGATACTTCGGGTTGAACCAAGGTGCAGCAAGTTCCGAGCGAGTCTTTGAAACAAGCTGAACCATCTGTTAGGGTGTCAGGGAGAACAGTTTAGATGCTCGAGAGGCATTTTGACTTGCATGCGATATTACTTGTTTGTAATCTCGATTCCCTAATTTTTATACTGAAGTATTGTCACGAGAAAATTCAAAAGTTTGGCTTAAGCCGTGCAATTGAGTGGGAGTTGAATGATATTTTTGGTGTTATAAGTCGGCGACATATTTCTGATGAGGTATGAGTTTTTTTTATGCTCGATAATGTAAAAGTATCATTTGAGAATTATCATCTCAACAAGCATAAACTTCTGCTTGCGAGTTACGAAGAATGCGGATATAGTTCTTTAGTTTAGAGGCATCAAAATATGCAGAGTAGGTACGAACACAGCTGTCCCAATAATAGAACCACTTCTTTTTGCAAAGTATGAGAGACATGTTCGTGCTATGGATATACGATATATGCAAGATTGGCTTAAGAGCTGATGTGCTTGTATATGAACATATAGGGCCTGGTATGAGGTACTTGGTTGGCTCTAGTTCAAGTGGGAGATTGTTTGGGTTGTGACCTAGAACATCAAGTGTGTGCACTTGTTAGTTTCCTTATCCTATCCTGATACCTTCGAGGGAAAAGAGTGGGATGTAATATATGAAGGATATTGACTGTGACAGATGTTGAAGATCATCGAATAACTGAATTACTGGAATTATTCGGTGATGGGGTGTATATTGATGATTACTACGACAGAGAGTACGACGATACTCTCCCTCGGATATATGTAGATGACCGATGCAATGGTCCTTGTCACAGTGACTTGCCAGTACCCAAAATCCTCCTACTCATCAATATCAACAGCCTGGTCAGACTGTTATCAGGAATGCATTGCCCAATTACCAAGATGAGCACAATCAGGAGTTTTATAAGATCAAGAAGACATTAGAAAAATTTGCCAATGATGTGCTTGAAGTAGATGACAATATTTTTGTTCGTTTTGATCGAATTAAATCAAGGGTGGAGAAAATGAGCAAAATGCAGTGTTCTATAAATTGTGAGTTGGGGATTGACACAGAGGCTTTACATAAGCAGTTGAATGTTCAGCAGGACGTCGATGAAGAATTCTGAACCAAAAGTGAAGCATCCAACAATGAGCAGGATGTAATCGAAAGTAAAACCGGGGGTATGACACTTAATAAGACACATCCATCATTGGTATGCAATATTGACGTTTCGACTGAGCAAAATATACCCGTAAGTGGCATCAGGGATACAACACCTAGGACACCTCCATCATTGGTATGCAGTGTTAACGTTTGGGGGATGAATAATGGTCGGTGTTGAACGTTTCACTGAAGATGTTGCTTCTAAAAAATGAGAAAAAAAAATAGTGGCAAGAGAAAACAGGAGCCTAGGCCAAAGGAGCACGGAGACTTGATTGTTAGACGAGTTTCTAAAAGGAATAAGGGATACGATCCTAGCTCGACGTTTGCAGAAGAGATGAAAAATACACTGAATAATTTTCGTGCGTGGATGAATATGGATGACGAACACAAAAAGTCGGATGATATTCAGGGTGGCCATGTTTGTGTTTCAAGGGAAGACTTGCGAGTTCTTTTGGGGATTGATGTGTGGCTAGAGGAAACAGTAAGGTTTAATAAATACATTTGGTTCAAATTGAACATTTCTCTAACCAATTTTTTTCCTTTTCATTCTATATCTCAAATCATTGATGAAATCCCCCATCTGATGAGGAAGAGATCAGAAAAATACGCTAGCGTGTATCCACAAAATAAGGCAATTGTCATGTCAAAATTTTGTGCTACTGTCATCAGCAGAGGCAAAAAAACAACAACACAGTAATGTTAAGAAGTCATTCATGGACCATATGATGGCATACCTACCTAGTCGGGAACCATCATTGTTGGATTGCGATGTAGTCTACGTGCCTTGGAACATCGAAAACAGGCAATGGGTGGTTGTCGTAATGGACTTGCAGAAGGGAGAAATACAAGTTACTGACAATCAGTCAGATACGTACAATGATTAGGATTTAGGAAAATTTATAAGACCATTGTGCACTGTCATGACGAATGTGATGAAGACTTGGCCAGCAGACATCAAGAGAAGGTGAGGTAAAAAAATTCCTCTCAACATGAAATAATGGACGTGGAAATACCTAAGAGGTGTATCTTTCGAGGTCAAGCTGGGCGTTCACCCCACGTAAGTACACAATCGTATGAATAATAGTGTTCCTATCGCTGGGTGCTAACTAATGGCTTGTATGTTCTGATTTTGTATAAACAGCGAAAACAATGCTATCTACATGTGCAAGAACATAGAATTGCATATGATGGGGATCAACGACAATTTAGGGAAATACATCAATCCTTGTTGGTAGATTATTATTAAGGGTAATTTGGTCTTTTACGGGTATTGTATAAGTATCAATTTTATCATGAATGAAAATGCTTTTGCCCAAATTCAATTTGGTATTGGAGCCTAACCCTACCCAAATCCTAGCCCCACTGTTGGTATACGATTCACCGCCCATCCCTGCCACTGTCGGCATGGCTATTGCACGATTCTGCCTGAATCTCATTGCCCCAATCTTGTCTCTACCAGTATCTGTTGTTGCACGACCTTTGCGCGAGTCTTTGCGTGCATGCGCGTCCGTGCACATCGAAATCTTTCACTGCCATCATGGGCGACAGTGTTTCGTTATCCATTCTAAGAATCTGCAAATACTGTGACAGATTATCGGATTTGTGGTCTTTACCTCTGCATTGATGCCGATATCGTCATGGCATTAGAATTATGTTGTCACTGTTATTTCGTTGTGGTGAATATAGTGGGAGTTTTCGAATTCCGTTGACGGTCTGTGGAATTATTGTGCTGATGTAGTGAATTTCGTTGATGCTTCTGTGGTGTTGACGGTGGGATAATTTTGTTGACAACAAAAATGTTAAGGTGTCGAGAGTGGAATTCCACTTTGTGTCATTTGGTGATGATGACCATTTTTTGGTGTTGATTTATTGTAGTGTGGGTTTGTTGGAATTGAATTTTTTGGGTGGTTTTGAGTTTTGTGGATTGAGGATTGTTGGTGATTGGTTATTTGGAGTGAGGTATTGTAGATTATTGATTGTTGATTGTGCGTTGTTGTGGATTGTTGATTATGAGGTGTTGTGGCTTGTGATTTATTGATTGATAGTACGAGATTGTTAGTTAAAACATGATAGATCTTAAAGATTTGGAAGCTTTGAGCAAGTTAGATCTAGAGGTTTTGAAGTTGTTGATTGGGCTCCTGAAACACACTAATAGTTCTGGGGCATCCTCTACTTCTTCTGAATTGTAGGTATTTTCGGCAGGCCAACAAGAGGAGACTCGTCGTTGTTTTAACTATGATGGAGTAGGTCAAGTGAGCAGGTTATGTCCTAGGCCACCTCAATTTCGCGAGGCATGGGGACACGGTCAGCATAGAGGTCAGTTTGGAGGTCATAATGGTAGAGGAGGTTGTGATAGTCGAGGAGGTTTCCGTGCGCAAACTGGAGGGCATACTGCTCATGCATTGCCTCCAGGTTTCTCTTTACATACTCTTAGCTGGATAGTTGATTCAGAGGCCTTTCGGCATGTGACTGGTAGTTTTGAGGAGTTTTCTTCCTATACTCAATTATCCGTACCAGAGAGCATTCATACTACTGATGGAACTGCTCAGCCTGTAGTTGGTCAGGGTACAGTGATGTGCACTGATTCTTTAACTCTATCAGATGTTTTACATGCTCCATCCTTTCTGGTGAATCTCTTATCTATTAGTGCTATTATTCTTCAATTGAACTGTATTGTCTCTTTTGATATTCCTAAAATGATCTTCTGAGAGAAGGGAACAGGACGTTATTTGGGGACTGGGACATGGCATAAAAGCTTGTGGTATCTGGATCGGGATAGCATATACTACGCTCTTTTGTCTCTCGTCGCTAGTTCTAGTAGTAATTTTGTGGAGGACTTGTTGATGCTTCATTATAGGCGGCTTGGTCATCCTTCGTTTAGTATTTTGAGTTATTTGTATCCGTCTCTGTCTAGACAAGCAAAGAAAGAAAAACTAGTATGTAATGCTTGTGAGTTTGGTAAACATACGAGGAGCTCCTGTGCTAGTACTGGTAGTAGAAGTTTGTCTATCTTTGATGTGATTCATTCTGATGTCTGGGAGCCCTACCCCACAGCTGTTGTGCATGGTTTTCGATATTTTGTGTCCTTTATTGATTGTTGCTCCCGAGTAACATGGATCTATCTGATGAAAAGTAAGAGTGAAGTTTTTACTTGTTTTAAGGATTTTCACATGAATGTTCAAACTCAGTTTGGTACAGTCGTGAAAGTGTTGTGCTCTAATAATGGTATTGAGTATACCAATCTTGCTTTTGGTGAGTATATGTCCTCTCAGGGTATACTTCATCAAACTGCATACCCTTACACATAAAAAAGAATGGGGTGGCTGAACAGAAGAACCGACATCTTCTTGAGGTTGTCCGGAATATGATGATTTCGATGAATGTCCCCAAGTACTTATGGGGACAAGCTGTTTTGACTGCTGCTCGATTGATTAACTGGATGCCTTCTCGTGTATTAGACTGGAAGTCTTCCTTTGAGGTGCTGACAGGTGAAAGGGGAGAGCTCCTTCCATTTCGAATTTTTGGTTGTGTTTGCTTTGTGCAAGATCGTCGCCCATCGGTTGGTAAGTTGGATTCTCGGGCACTAAAATGTGTATTTGTGGGATATTCTGTGACTTAAAAGGGATATGTGTATTGGAGCCCTGTCGAGAGATGACTATTTATGAGTATGAACGTTACATTTCGGGAGCATGAGCCTTATTTTACTGAGATTGCTTCTCCTTTTTGTGAGCTATTGAATGTGCGGTGTAGAGTGGAGAGTGGCATTGGAGATGGAGGTTTGAGTGGTAGGACTGGGTTTGTGAGTGTTGTGAGTGTGGGCCTTATCCCCTGTCCTATTGTGCAAGTTGGAGTTGATAAACCTGAGAGCTTACATGATGGTGGTGAGACTCAGGTCCAGGAGGAGGATACAGTTTTGGTTCGCGATCTACCTGTTAGTGCCTCACCCGTCCCTTCTCCGGAGATGCTTATCATGGATACGGCTCCTGAACCCACAGGTGATATGGTTCCTCTTTCTTCTGCACCTACCCCTGTTGCTGTGCGGAGATCCTCTCGTATTAATCCAGGAATTCCTCCTGGTCGGTATGGTTATTATATTGACGATTATGTGTCATATTCTCATTTGTTACCTACACATGAGGCATTTATTGCATCATTGGACAGGGTCTTTATTCCTAACTCGTGGCAGGTTGCGAAGACTGATCCAAAATGGAAGACAACTATATTTGAAAAACTTGGAATTCTTGAGAAAAACAAGACTTGGGAGTTGGTGGTATTACCACAAGGGAAGAAAGTTGTTGGATGCAAGTGGATCTACGCTTTGAAATAGAATCCAGAGGGACGCATTGAACACTACAAGGCACGGTTGGTGGCAAAGGGGTACAGTCAGACATATGGTATAGATTATGATGAGACCTTTGCACCCGTGGCAAAGATGAGCACTGTGAGGACACTTTCTCCCTGGCGGTCAATGAAGGATGAAAGTTGCATCAACTTAATATGAAGAATGCATTTCTTCATGGTAACTTGCTTAAGGAGGTGTACATGGAGATACTCCCTGAATTCGAGATCAAGGACAAAGTAGGTAAGGTGCTTATACTCAAGAAATCTCTCTTTGACAGGTTTTGAAGAGCTATGACATGCATGGATTATCGACAGGTTAATGCCGATAACACTGTATTTTTCAGGCATCATAGGGGTTATATCACCATTCTGGCAGTATACGTGGATGATATTATTATCGCAGGTGATGATGAGAGAGAGATTGCTCAGCTGAAAGAGAAGTTTGGAAAGGAGTTTGAGGTGAAGGACCTTGGATCATTTCACTATTTCCTTAGGATTGAGATAGTACATGGAGTAGACGAGATAGTTTTGTCACAGAGGAAGTTCACACTAGATCTCCTCACTGACACTGGGATGCTGGGATGTAAGCCTGCAGTCACACCTATTGACCAGAGGGTCAAGTTGAGAGCAAGTGGGGGAGAGCCAGTCGGTCAGGAAAGATATCAGAGATTAGTGGGCAAATTGATTTACTTGACTCACACCCGACCTGACATATAATTTGCCGTGAGTGTGGTGAACCAATATATGCATGATTCTAGGAAGGATCACATGGATGATGTATACCATATACTGAGATACTTGAAGAGTGCACCTGGCAGGGAATGACCTTCAGGAAGAATGGGCACTTAGAGATTGAGAGCTTTTGTGATGCTGATTGGGCGAGCTGTGCTGATGACAGAAGGTCAACCTCAGGGTATTGCATGTTTGTGGGAGGCAATCTGGTCTCATAAAAGTGCAATAAACAGCAGGTAGTTGCGAGATTTACTGCTGAAGCAGAGTACCGAGCCATGGCCTTATGGGTGGCTGCGATGATGTGGTTGAAGTTCCTCTTGTCAGAGCTCAAGCTGGGACAGGAAACCAAAATGAAGCAATGGTGTGACAGTGAGGCTGCCATTAGCGTTGCCAACAACCCTATACAACACGACATGACCGAGCATATGGAGATCGATAGGTTCTTCATAAAAGAAAAGCTGGAAAGTGGAGGGTTAGAGCTAGCTCATGTGGCAACGAGAGACCAAGTAGCTGATTGTCTCACAAAAGGACTTAGCTCGATAGACCTAACTCGTTTGTGTAACAAGATGCGCTTATTTGATGTCTTTCGCCCATCTTGAGGAGGAGTGTTGGTAGATTATTATTAAGTGTAATTTGGTCTTTTATGGGTATTGTATAAGTATCAATTTGATCATGAATGAAAACACTTTTGCCCAAATTCAATTATCCTGATATAGTGAATCATTATAGGGAAGTTTATGCCACATTGATTTTCCAAAATGAATGGTCCATTTGAAGATGTCATGAAAAGATCTGATAGTTTTGTATTAACAACTTTTTGTATTAATGAGTTTACGCATCTGGCGTGGCGATACCGAAGCTACCATTCAACCAGTGTGTCATTTTCGATATATATAGATGTAGCAACTTGATAGTTTCTTTCTTTATTAATGTTTTGTATTAATGAGTTGTTGACTGGCGTGGCAGTGCTGAAGTCGCCATTCGGTCGGTGTGTCAGATGATGGGAATTGCGTCGGTTGAAGCGCATTATGTATCAGAGTATCTATTGTTGCTCGGCTCAAGCATGGACATGTCGATTATCACACAGTATTCATCTATATCTACATAATCATCATGGGAGGTGCCTTCTTTGCCAGTGGCTAATCATTTCTCCTCTCGAAATTCCTCCCGGAGAGAAAATTATAAAATCTGTCATCGGCGTTGCTGATGATGATGGTCGATGGTGCTGACGCCACCGACAACACAATGATTATCCTTTTTGCAAACCTCTCCTCATGCACTACAAACTACGCCTCCACGACCACCGACCTGGCCACATACACGTACTTGTTCGGAAACCGAGATGTGGCAGAAATCGAAGCTGTTGCACGTAATAGTGAATGCATCACACGTTTTCTCCGAGCCAGCACAATCGATGACGAATCCAAGGCAGTGTTGTTCTTGGAAATGGCATTCATGCTCGCCGGTAAAGTAGACTAACTTTCCGAAGAGGTGTCCGATAAAGATTATGCGACTCGTAGTCGCGTGTATTATGCAACAATTGCCTCATTCAAGGTCGTCATCTCATCCCTTAAGGTCGTAGTTGGCTATCTCCAGGGCACCGCGGTGCCATTACTGACCTTTACCGCGATGCCTTCACCGCCAGCCATGTCCCCGCGACTGAAGCATCTACGTCGGCCTCCGCCAGCCAAGTGACCGCCAAAACTAGTGGCGACTATAACGAACCCCATTTTCGTAAGTTGCGCTAAGAGTTCATTAGGGCAGTATGGCCCACTGGCTATACCCAAGCTCATTTCGAAAAAAATAAATAAGTAAAATATAACCAATAGTTATCATCTTCGGTGCATAAAATCCAAATAAAAACATCGTAGCGCATAAGGGTCCAAGCCCATATAATCCAACACATAAAAGTCATGATAGGACCTAAGCCCAAGTTCTTACTAAAAGCCCAAATAACAGCCTAAACTCCGAAAAATCACCAAGTGTGCTATCGTGATCAACATCGCTCCGGCTCTGCAAAAAAAACATATGAGTAAGTTCGTGATCCACAAGGCTCAGTAGGTGATCAAGTTCAAAGGTGCACGTGAGCATAATTTCTTAACTCATAAACTTACAAGAAACAGATAATAGATTCTATACTTAATCAACAAAAGGTCCACGTACTCAAAATTTTATAAAATATGCTACCTAATAGTTAATATTGTCAGCCAGGTATGACCAAAGGATCACGTGACATGTCTATGGCAAGTATACATAACATTACAAAATATACAGTTGTAAATCATCAGAACTGTTCCTATGGTCAGTTTTACGGTGGTCAGTTTTTCCTTGCGTGGACAATTTTTTCAATTAGTCATCCGTTCTCGAAA
>JAOYMZ010041698.1:0-15156 GCA_025802335.1 Pinguicula primuliflora | reverse complement strand
TGGGAAGGCCATTTTTTCATCCAAGAGGAATGAGATGACGGCATGGCGTGTACATTGATGTCTCTGGTGGAAGTTCTCTGGTGGAGATGTGGTGGCAGTTTGGTGAGTTTGGCCATGGAGAAGGCCATTTTTAAGCTTTCTAAAAATTTAGGAATTTCTCACCATTCCTAAATTAATATCATGGTGATAAAATCTGTACGACTCGATAAATTAATATGTTAAAGTGAAGATATCTCATCATTTTTGTGGAAATATCTCGCAAATTTCTAATGATATCTGTCTCATCACTACCTTTGGCAATTGCCAAAATGAATCATGATCACACTTTCTAGTGGGTTTTCCACAGCTGTATGATTCAAGGTCTTGGAGAGTCCTTTTTTTGGTTAAGCAAGGTCTTGGATAGTCTAATGTAATTTTTTTTTTAGTCTAATGTATAGTAGTACACTATTTTTTGCACAAAATTTGGCGCACTTTAAATCATTTTTTTGATCATATCCAAAATTTTAATATGACATTGTGTAATGTAGAGTAATTTTTATATGTACAGCCTTATATGTATGGTAAAAAGTACAACTCATACTTGTCATCATCCGTTGTCAAATTTGGTTGCACAATTGAAAAGCTCATGCATAGGAGATCCAAAAACTCATGTTTCGGTGCGGTTCCGGCGACGAAATTTCTAAAACCCTATTAAGGACTACTTAACCTCAGGGTAAAGGATTTTAGAAATTTTCGGTGACGTCGTTATCGGTACCGAACCGGAACGTGAGACTTTTGATCTCCCACGCATGGTCTTTCTAATGGTGCAATCAATTTTAACGACGGATGATATCAAATATGAATTATACTTTTTACCGTACATATAAGGATGTACCTATGAAAATTTCTAATGCACTGTATATGCCAAAATCTCTCTACGTAGCAATAACAAAATGGGAGGACAGAACAATAATGACAAAGTGTAGGGGCTGAAAAAAAGTTTTGGTTGGTCTGGGCCGGGCACGGGCCCCAACCGTACCCCATTGGGCATTGGCCATTGGTTCAGATTCAGAGTAACCCTTTCTCACGTCTGTTGTTTCTGCTCTACTTCTCGCGCACCACTACCCGCCGGCCGGCCAACTCTCGCGACCGAGGTACGTGGCGTTCGTCTGTTTCCCGCACTTGACTTGAGAGCCGAAGCTGGTTAACGTTAGAGTATGGACTAACGGTCTTTTTTTGTAATTTTATTTTCCAGTTCGTGATTTAGATCCTTTTTATGGCACGTATATACTGCCCCATTTAAGCAGCAGATGATAATCAATTGACGAGTAAGTAAGTACGTGTATTGTTGTTCTCTCGTGTGATGAAATAAGATGCTGTCTCGTTCTTTTGGTTTTGGTTGATTTAGATTGAATTGCAATAGGATTGGATTCTTGTTGAATGGCGATGAATTTAGTTATGGAACATTGTGGCGTATCATAACTTAAAGATGAAGAAGAAGAATATAATTACTAAGTATTAGCATTCTTAACCTAGTTCGGAAGCCGTGAGATTTATTGATGTGTGTACTGTAGGTTTCAATTGTGGCATTTGAATCCCTGTTTCTGCTGCTTTTTGTGGCTTATAATAAATTTTAAGATGAAGAAGATGAATATAATTACAAAGTATTAGCATTCTTAACCTAGTTCGGAAGCGGTAAATAGAAAAAGTTCGGAAGCCGTAAGATTTATTGGTGTATATGCTTTAGTTTTCAATTGTGGCATTTGAATCCCTGTTTCTGTAGCTTTATTTTCGTTTCTGAAATTTGAAATATCCTGTTTCATCATTAGTTTTAAAAAAACTATGTTCTGCTCCTCCTGATTATCATGAATTTGCTGATATTATGGATCCGGGCATTACTAATCTTGAATCCTCAGTTGCTCTGTTGTTGTTTGTTGAATGCATCTCATGGAACAACTTATCATATTTCTCATTTCCTTCTAGCAGCACTTATTTCTTTGCTGTGTTTGCAGGATGAAGGTCCGATCATCAGTCAAAAAACTGTGTGAGTTCTGCCGCGTTGTCAAGCGACGGGGGCGTGTTTATATCTTGTGCTCTGTTAATCCCAAGCACAAACAACGCCAAGGTGTTTCGACGTTTGCATATGAAGGTCCAGTACCTTCAGCGTACGTCTCTGCAACTCTGGCCTTCTTTACTATTTGTTGTTGCTTAGAAGAGATTCTGGATTTCGTTCATGTAGCTCGAAACTCCAGTGGTTTCATGTGGAATTGGATGTGCATATACTAACTAGCTATTGGTTTGCCCTTAAGCCATCGTCTTCATGTGCATTGTGCAACAATTAAATCTTTAATGCCAACTGCAGGTCCTCCCTTACAAGTTCGGAACATATGACATCAGTTGGTGATGGAGCCAAGAGGGATTTGCCGTCCCTTATATTCCGAAAAAATGAGACTATCCAAGTGACCCCGTGGTGGAAAGTTGGTCCTTTTTCTCGTATGTTCGATCCGAGCAGCGAGCAGTAGAATGTAAGTTGCTGAAGGAGTACAATGGTATGAATGATGACACTACATTGTACTCGCATTACTGTTTTTGTGAAGCCTAAACCCCAATAATTGCACATAGTCTTCATTATTGCATGATGATTTGAATTTGGATTTCAGACATGCATCTTCTCCCTGACACGAGAATGTCTTCATTATTGCATGATGATTTGAATGCCTTTAGGTTCATTTGGCAAGTCATATGTGACGTTGCTCGGGGGATTTGAAACTGGTCTTTGAATGCAATTGTCACTCGCATAACCACTAGAGCTTAGTGTTCTCTCAGATTACATCATAAAAGTACATATGACAAGCCTGTGAAACTCCCCAATATCAAGAAACAAGTTAAAACAGTACAGCAACTTTAGTGACAGAGTTGGTTTTGCAGGTTCTGAAGGAGGATCCTCTTAAGAAAATATCACACGTGATTGCAAGCAAAAAAAGCAGTATTGATGCTCTTCTTCCAGTCTTCTTAATCAGATGAAAACATCGTTCGAACAAATAAACATGAGAAGAGTGTTGGCGATCTCAACAGGAATTACATCTGATTCGTGCTGCCATATCATCTAATTGGAACCTTGATCCATCCATTTGCAAAAGCAATAGCTAAAATCACAAACGGTGTGGACATACCAAAGATGATGATATAAGGAAGGGGGGTCATCATTGGATTTTCGCCTTCTCTTTCACCTGCCGTCTGCCAATACCTGCAACACACATTTTTCACAATAAACACAAGGAAGAAATACCTGATGATAATAGAGGAAAGCTCTCAAGGTGTGAGTAGTTTGCACTTACTGCTGGGGTTCTTCCTCTTTGGTGATGAACTTCTTCTTCCCCTGTTTATTCAGCTCCCCTTTACCTCCTCCTCCTGAACAAGTTCTTGTCAGGAGATAAACAAACCCAGAGTAGGATTGATTATATACATTGGATACCTAAATTTGCAGATACTGAGAAGTGTTGTTGCCTCCTTTTCTTTGTCGTGTGAAGATCATGGGATTGAAAAGGGGTAGAAAGTGGAAGATGAGGTTGTAAGCTGAAGGAAGGGACTAATCCCACTTCTGCTGCCATATGCATCATAAAATTAGTATTCAAGGAAAAGAATCACAAACCGCTGTTAGTGTTCTTGTGTGCATTCTACTGCAACTGCGCAGCTCCAATCTGTTTTCTCCTATATTCCTATCTTATCCGAATCTAGTGGTTGGCGTGTATTGTATGGAGAGGGTATACTATTAGCTATCAAAGTTGTAGATAACAAGAGGGAAAAAAAAGAACAAAAAGAAGCTTGAGCACCCTGCACATGAACTTGATTCCCATACTGGCTTATGTCTCTTGGCTTAAAACAATATGGTGATTTTAGACTTTTAGGCAGCAAGGAAATTTTTTACTTTAAAAATGATATGAAGTTACCATTATAAGAAAATACTAACTCACAGGCTAAAATATTACAAGTAACTTTTTTTTTACTGTTAAGACTGAAAGAGAGAAAATGACGTCTTAAGGAGAAGCAGTCGCTGAAGCAAGCCGAAGCCTGAAGGAAGGAGGAGAACCCCATCCCCATTTTGAAGCTGGACAATCATCTGGAGCTGGAGGTGATGAAGCCGGTGAGCCATGGACTCTAGTCACAAGGAAAAGAAATGTTCGGGAGCGTCTTGGTCCTGTCAGGCGCTACCAAACATGGTCAGCAAAGGATCATGGTGTCAATCATCATGATCAAATTAAGGAAATGAGGAACAACCTTACCTCATTATACTTCACTAACTTCCCACCACACTGGTAAGCAAAGAAGGTTGACTGGAATATTCCGAGAGCATGGTAATCTTTTTGACATCTTCATCTCTAACCGTCTTGGCCTTAACGGGGAGAGATTTGTTTTTGCTCGTTATGAAAGAAGCGCAGATCCTGCAACATTGGTGGAACAACTTAATAAGAGAGCATTAGCACGATTTAAGTTGCAGGTTAATGTTTCTAGATTCAAATCTTCAAATAATATAATCTGCAACAACCTAAGATGAAAGCAGTTATTCACAGCAAGCCTCAGGGTGAATATGGAGTTGCAGTAAAGCCGTGCCTACGTACTGCGGTGTCTTATGCTGATATTATCAACTAGTCTCGCTCTCCTATCCCCAAAGTGGTGTGTGAAGACTGCAAATCACATCTCACTACTGCTGCAGATCAAGCCTGGGTGGAAGATGCAATAATAGTAGAATTGAAGGATGGTGATACACAAGAAATAGATCACAAAATGAAGCAATCTTGCTTCTCTGGATTTTCCCTGGATCTAATTGTGGGGGATAAAGCTCTAATCCGAGGGTTGAGCCAGGAGCAAAAAACAAGACTTCCCAAAGCCAGAACTTATTGTTCTCTCACGCCCAGAAATGGGAACATGATGCAAAAATATTGCTAAGAAAAGTTTGGATTCGTATTAAGGGAGTTCCTTTCGTTTGGTGGAACAAACGAAGTCTCAAATGGATAGGGTCCCATTTTGGTTTGGTTCAGGAAATTGATGAAAATACTCTACACCATAAAAACCTTCCATGGTGTAGACTGCAGATCCTTACAGCAGCCCGGAGAAAGATTGATGGAATAAAAACTATTGTGGTGGATTTCTGATCTTGCGGAAATGATGGGCACTCCGATATCGACCATAAAGTCTCATATACCTGTCGGAGTTTCTTCGACTCCAGTGATTTCTCCGGTGACATCTCCGGTGGCGCAGAATTCGGAAATTCAAATGGAAGGGGAAGGGTCAGCATTAATGAGGCTATTTCGAATGCCATGTGACACGCCGGATAACGAGAAAGGCAATAATCTCGTTGACTTAAAATACCCAGCCCTGATTCTGCCATCCCCAAGATGCGACAATGTATGTAATTCCTTTTCAAGCCCTACCCGACCGTTGGGTTCTATAAATTTAGGGAGAAGTAGGTCAACTACAAAAGTGGGCCGCAAAACCTATAAGTCTTCAGCCCACAAGGCCTTATATGTTGGTACATGCTCACTGCCAACATTAATGAGGCTAATAGGCGTGCGTGATTCTAGAAGAAAACATATGGAAGTTCGAAAGGAGGAAAAGACGAGAATGAAAAGACAAAAGAAGCTTGCATGCAGCCCCTATAGCTCAACATATCCCAAATCCATTGCTGAGACTCCTGAGAATGAAATACCTGAAGCACAATCTACAATGCGCCTAGCTCAAATTCTAGGTGTTGAAACCAGAGAAGAACACATTAAAACTCTGGTAAACATGGAGCTGACGGACAAACAAAATAATGAATAGATCGAGACCTTGAAACTGCTGGGAGATGAGTACAGTTTTAATGACGATTCTCAATTTAAACGTCAGAGGCCTAGGTGGTGGCCACAAAAAAAGAAAATTCATGAGGTGGTTAACAAGCATGATATTCAATTTATTTGCCTACAAGAAACAAAGCAGTCTTTGATTTCTAGACAGGCAGTGGGGAGATTATGGAGAAATGTGGATTTTGAATTCTAATTCCAACCCTCTGGAGGATTACTACATACATGGCGACGAGATTATCTCATGCTGACTAGCTCCTGGAGATCTAGAAATCTAATAGAAATAAATGGAGACCGGATATCATCGGGTGATCCAACACCAATAAAAATATTTTCTGTATATTCACCGTGCACAATTGAAGGTAAGAGACTAATCTGGCAAACTATTCTTGGGAGGCTACAACTAGATCCTAATGCTACGTGGATCATGTGTGGTGACTTTAATGCCATTAGACATCCAGAGGATAGGCTGGGATCTTCTCAACCAGTACTCAGTGAGCTAGCAGAATTCAATACGTTTATTGAGAATACTGGTTTGATAGACCTTCACTACACTCATGAAGCTACACTTATTATCACCCTGGAGGCCAAAGCACGAGCAAAATTGACAGATTTCTAGTGTCTGAGCAATGGCTTACTCTATGCCATCATGTTTTGCAAATGGCCCTGGACACACAATCTTCTAACCACTATCCATTGCTGTTACTAAATACGACTCAAAATTGGGGTCCTAAACCCTTTAGAGCAATTGATGCTTGGTTCCAACATACAAACTTCGAGAATTTTGTGAAAGAAGCTTGGACCCAAACATCAGCAACTGGTACTAAAGGTTTCATCCTACTTCAGAGATTTAAACAGCTGAAAGAAAAAATTGAGAGCATGGAATAAGGAGATATTTGGGGATTTCAATTAGCAAGCATGAGAGGCAACTAATGCGATATCTAGTTTGGATATTCAAATGGAGTCAGTCCCGTTAAATGAGGCTGATAGTGCTCAAAGACATGAAGCTGAGGTTGAATTGAAGAAACTAAATCGAATGATGGATAACCTATTGTTTCAAAAGTCTAGAAACAGATGGATTAAGGAGGGAGATGGTAACACGAAATTCTTTCATGCTTGCATCAACAAAAAGAGATCTCAAAATTCTATATGAGGAATTCATATTGATGTGGCCATTGGAATACTGAAGTAAATGTAGTTAAGGTTTTTATTCATGACAGTTTCAAGCAGCATTACACTGAAGAAACTGTTCAGAGGCCTGCTGTGAACTGGACTTTCTCTAAGGCTACCTGCAATGGGGAGGGTAGTTTCCCTCCCCTGCAGGTTGCCGGTTGCTATTGGGTTCTCTTCCGTGGACAACACCTTGGAAGAGTACCGGTGGAGAAAGGGGGAAGGAATCCTTCCACCCTCTCTCCACCATATAATTTTAAAAAAAATTAAAATAAATTAAAATATATTATATTAAATTAAAATATATTATATTAAATTAAAATATATTATAATAAATTAAAATATATAATAATATATTAAAATATATTAAAATATAAATAAAATATATTAAAATGCAAGAAGACCTAATTAAAAATATTTGGAGTAAATTTGGTCCAAATTAAGCGCTCATTTGTACTACTAAATGCTTTCATCGTAATTTAATAAATATGTGTATTTTAAATTAAAAAATATGTATTATTCATTTTATTAAGTATTTATTATTTAAATATTATTTAACAAAAAAATTATGATAAAATAAATTATAAAATAATATTAATGAAATTATAGGGGTGGAAATTTCCTTCTATGGTTGTGAAATATGGAGGATAGATTGGAGAGAGAAAATATGAGTGAGAAAAGATGAGGTGGAGTGAGAGAAAAGTGGGTTGATGTGATAGGTGTATGTAAAAAGGGAGGAAATTTCCTTCATGGTTGTGGATATCCTTACATAATATTCGAACCCTGAACAACACAACTTCACACTATTAGGCCAAAACGATCTGGGTGATATGTCCTTTCATGGTGAACGAAAACAGAATTACAATCATTTGAGAGTTGAACTAATTGCAATATGTGCAACATAGGTAATTGACTTCATTAAACCAAATTAAAATGTTCAGCTAGTTACAAAACCATAAATTGCGGGGTGAAGCTAATATAGAAGGCTAATATCTATGAATCATATATCAGGGTTAATATAAAATGAAAAGTTGAGCTTGTGATGCAAGATGATCAGCGTGTGTTGTCCTCATCTTGCATACATTGCTGCTGGTTCTCGTCTCCAGTCGCTCATTGAATATGTTGCTTGAGTCTTCATCTGTGGTTCTATCCAGAACCATGTCTGTTTTTTGGTAATTTCCACCACATTGGACATTTCTTCTCCATCGAAGCGTGCCACATTCTGTTCCTTCCATAAATATCATATAGTCGCCTGACATATTGCCTTTTCAATGGCTTTCTAAGCTTTGCCTCTGAATTGTTGGATGAACGTGGTCTAATGTTGCTGAAGAATGGTGTGTGGCAAGTATTCAATCCCAATCCAACTGCATATTTCGATCCAAATTTCTGAGACGTGTGCGCATGTACAGAACAAATGGATCGTTGTCTCATCTTCCAGGCTGCACCACACACAACATGCTGCTGGCTCACTCACCACGATCCCCCTTTTCTTGAGATTGTCCATGGTAGCGATAATGTCTTGCACTAATTGCCAAATGAACACTTAAACTCTTCGAGGGGAGATTTTGCTCCATGCCTGGGTCAGATGGTCACTTGTGTGATTGAGGGGAACCTCCTGAAATTCCTTGATGATTGCATAAGCAGACGACACTGTGAAGCTTCCGGTTGGATCACCCGACCCTTGCCAACGGTCTTGTATGTCGTTATGTGGCCAAAACTAAGAATACATGTTCAAACAAGGAAGTTAGACAGTCTCGTTCCCATGAGTTTAGTGTACGCCTGAATATCAAACCAATTGTAAATAAGGATTGATTACTCCCCGTGGTTCTTATCTCCTAGTCCGTGGTACTTTTTGCATAGGAAAGTCAGTCCAGTTTATTCTCCAGAAGAGCGCAACATCACCAGAATTCGTCTTAAGCCTCAAGTGATTGTTAAACCAGCCTTCCATTGCAACTGCATCACAAATGTCCTTCCAGACTTTCGATGTGTTATCTGGTAAAGAGATACGACTCAATTCAGTCATGTGATCTGTTGATTGAAAATATATTACCTTAATCACATCCCTCCATAGGCTATCTATGTCAACTCTGAAATGCCAGATCCATTTTGATAGTAAGGCTATGTTGAGGCTCCTCATGTCTTTCAGCCCTACACCATCGTCCTTATATCCAGACAGAGATGTACCCACTAATCTAGTAAATTGGCCTCTGTTGTTGGGAATTCTTTTGGCACAGAAAGCGTGTTATCAACTCAATGAGGCTCTTCAACTTATATCCAGACAGAGATGTACCCACTAATCTAGTAAATTGGCCTCTGCTGATGAGATATGCACACCTCCTTGCGGCCCAACTTATATCCCTTCAACTTCTCCTCTCTCATTATTCTGATGATAAACATATTTAGGCCTTCAGTCACAATAACAAAGAGCAGAGGGGATAGAGGATCCTCTGCCATAGTTCTCAGGCCATTTTAAACTTTCCACAAGGGCTACCGTTAATCGTAATAGAGATGTAAGCTCCTTCTACGCAACATTTGATCCAACTCTTCTACACTTCACTGAAACCCATAACTTTCATAATGTCCCATAGGTAATTCCAACACACACTGTCGAAAGCCTTTTCAAATTCCACTTTAAACAACACACATTTCTTCTTACTGTACTTAGCTTCTGCAACTATCTCGTTGGCCAACATTACACTATCCAATATATTCTGTAAGGTACAAAGCCGGTTTGATTAGGGGATATCAAATTAGGAAGAACTCTATTCGTCCGGCAAATAAAACCTTTAATAGGATCTTGTAGATACTTCATTTTTTGGGTAGGTTCTTGCAGATACTTCTTATCATAGATATGCATCTAAAGTCTTGTATTGTTTGAGGATTCGAATTTTTAGGGGCTAGAGCCGTAAAAGTGGCATTTAGACCTTTGACCATCTTAGCTTCCACCCAGAATTCTGCAAAGAATCTCATCACATCTTCATTCAACAAGAGCCATAAGTGAAAGACATGTAGACCCGAGAATTTTCCACTTCCACATCTCTTCACTACTCCAAATACTTCGTACTCAGTAAAAGACATGTTCAGAAAGTCATTATCATCGTTTGTGAGTCTTCTATGTAGTTGCCAGTACACTGTAAGGTGTTGTTATTTACGAGCATCATAGTGCTTTCTAAATTATTCATGGATATGATATTGTTATCTAAGTTGATGAATGTGAGTATGGAGTTGAACCAAATCTCTTCCCATCAGTTATTTCACCAACTATCTCGAGACTGCTAAAATGGAGTGTTAAGCCACACAATTAAATGGCTTTTAATACTGGTATTCAAAAAAATAAATATAAATATTCGACGATGTTTCTAAAAAATACATTAAATTAAAATGCTCTATGTGTGAACTCGTAGATAAGAGTTGTCTATAGCCTACTCTTTATCCATTGCTCTTAAAGATCGGCAGACATATCTTTCTAAAACGCTGCTAATTTAAATACACTCTAAATAAAAAAACACAAATAAAAAAACAAGACACTTTTTTTATTTGGCCACTTGCTGCCGAAATAGTATTTTTTCCCGAAATATGAATTCAATATAACGTAAGGTAAAATTGCAATTTTAAGAGTCTTCATTTTAGGTGCCTAACTCTCTAAGAGCTCATCTTACATTAGCATGTAGTAGCGTATCTTTGGTTCTTAAATTTTTAGGAAGATTTCGATTCTCCCCATCTCTCCAACACACTAATTTGTTTAATTCCAAAAGCTCAAAATTCCAACTGCAGTTCAGTTTTTAAACCTAGTAGTCTCTATAATTTCACTGGAAAAATTATCACAAAACTGATATCAACCCGACTATCTCAAATTTTTCCACATATCATTTCCCCTTAACAGAGTGATTTTGCAAAAGGAAGACTAATTTCAGAAAATTTTCTGTTAGCTTAAGAAATAATCCATCACTTAGATAAAAGGCAAAAAGGACACGATGTACCTTTAAAATTAGACATGACTAAAGCTTTTGATAGAATTTCCTAATTTTTCTACTAAAAGTTCTAAGACCTTTTGGGTTTTCTGAACTGTTTATAGATATGATATGAAGATGCATTTCAGATAGCCATTTCTCTACGCTAGCAAATGGGCAGATTTTTGGATTCTTTATATCCTCAAGAGGATTATGGCACGGAGACCCGTGTTCGCAGCTTTTCATAATAACAGCAGAGGTTCTCAGCAGAAATCTCAACCAATTAATTGAAATCAAACCCTGGTGTGCTTACAGAGTACCTGTTGGTTGCCAACGACCCTCTCATCTCTCCATGTGGATGATATCATCCCATTTACGAGAGACACCAAAAAGAGTCCTCACTGCTTGTCTCAATCTGCTATAGGAATATGGAAGGTGCTTGGGGCAGAAAATCAATCTTGCAAAGAGTAATTTTTATCTCTCCAAGCTAGGCCCCAACACAAAAAGAAGAAATATCACCTCTTGGACAGGGATTAAACATGCTCATCTCCCTATGATCTAGAAAGGTAAACAGTTTATTCACGTCCATCTTAGTGAAGATTCAGAAACGAGTTGAAGGGTGGAGCTCCAAATATTTATCAAGTGTGGGCAAGCTCACGCTGATCAGATATATGCTCTATAGCCTACCAGTTTATAATCTGATTACGTTCCTCCCCAAATATCTATTGTAAGGAAGATCGAAAAAGCCTTCTCGAATTTCTTTTGGGGCTCTAATGAGGGTAAAAAGAAAGGTCATTGGCGATCCCGAAAGAAAATCTGCTTACCCCAAAACGAGAGGGATTGGGACTAATAAGGATACATGATATGAAATTATGGTGGCATTTGTGACAATGCCTCTCACTCTGGGCCACTAATATGCATGAAAAGTATTGCACATACCTTCCCCCAAATCTGGCCGCTGCCACCTCACAACACTCACACACTTAGAGAAGGATGGCTCAATCTAGAGATCTTATAGCTGGTTAAGGCAGCTGCAGTTTCTGGATGAATATTTGGCTAGAGAATGAGCCTTTGCAGCAAAGAGCAACAGTCACTTTCCCTAAACTTCAAATCCAGAATGTAACTTATGCTAATCAATGGCATGAGGGCAGTCTCAGTTTAATTGTCCCCTCCCACATAATTGATGAAATCAAGCAAGTCTCTATTTATGAGGGTGCAGACAGAGATGTCTTTGGGGGGCAGGAACCACCGGTAAATTCACTAACTAATCCGCATGGGAACTCATTCGACATCGTGGACAGCAGCAGGACAAATTCTCATATATTTGGCATTCTGCAATTCCAACCAAATTAAGTGTGCATATGTGGAGGCTACAGCACAACGTCCTTGCATTAGACACTAATCTAAAACTCAAAGACATCAACCTAGCATCTAAATGCTACTGTTGCAGAATTTCTCCACAAAAGGAGACAGCAAGTCACTTATTCTCTACTAGCGAGCTTGCTACAGAAATCTGGCAACTGGTGGAAGCAAATTGTGGTATCCCATCTGTTGGGGAATGTTGAGAAACATGCTGCCATCGTCGTTGAGGAAGAGGCAAATGCAGGTTGCAGGATACAACCAGACTGAGGACTCCTCTTTGCGGTTGGAATTAATTCGTTGCTGGAATTAATCTTCTCGTAACGTTTTATGTGTTATTGGGCCATAAGTCATTGGGCCGATTTTATATATGTTTTGAATATGTGTGTATAAAACGAACTGGACAAGTAATGAATAATGAGAAAAACTTCATTCTCAATTTCTTCCATTCTCCCGAAGGTTCTTCGCCTCTATGTGACTCAAACCGGAGGTACATCAAACCAAAGGTATTCTTGGTTGTTTAATTCAATTCCAAGCAATTAACAAAGTGAGGAGGTGGATTTTAACAGGGAAAATATCACCATAGAAGATCACATATAATGCTGGAGAACAGCAAGAGGAAGCTCATCTCACAAATTCCTGTAGAAGTATGTTATGGTTGTCAACAGCTGGACAATATGGAATGAAAGATGCATAGTCAAGATTGATAATCAGACTCCCTCCCTTTCTGGTTGTCTTCAGCAGATACAACTCTTGGATAAGTCTATCTCGAATCAGGCTGTCATTAGAGAACTTATAAATCTGGCTGAAATCACGTTGTTTAGCTTCTGGAAGATCTTCTCCTTTGTACAATCATTAAACATCAGCAGCATTCGTGCCCTCCTACTGCAAATACGTTGAGGCTCAACGTTGCATCATTCAGACTCCAAAGCACAGGATCAATAGGAAGGGAGGTATCATCAGAAGAAGTGCAGGAGTGCTGCTGGCCTTTTCTGCAGGACCTTTCCCAACGATTACAGAGGCTGAAGTCGCAGGTATCAGAAAGGGGCAAGAATATTGCAAATGCTTATCAGCACCATTCGAAATTCACGCATCACACCCCTTCGTGCTAAATGGAATCCTACACCCAAAAGACGTTCCCTAGCCATTATATTCTCTTATGCTTAATGTTAATCATGTTCTTTCTAGTTTTCCAAATGTGCAAGTACTACAGGTATCCAAAGATGCTAACTTAGTAGCCAGATTACTAGCCACACGAGGTGCCTTTTCCGCAGAAGTAGAGCTCTTCCAACCTCATCAACTCCAGCGAGTTGTACAAGAACTGGTGATGCAGGACTCTCAACCCAGCCAAGATCTAACCGTAGCTGCTAAACAAGTAGGAAAGGTGTTCTAGTTTCCTAAATCGGAGCCGTAAGGATCTTGAGATCAGCAGCATTATCTGGACACCTTGGCATATCATGAAGATCAGCTACAACCCACTGGATTGGATTTGGAGACCCCTTGGCAAAGCTAGCTCGCAGGTGATTCAACACTCCTATTTGACTACCACTTCTTAGGACTAGATTTCAGACACCTAATAAGCACATACGAGGGTTGACACTCACAAAATTTTGTACAAAGAGGCAAGTAGGATGCCATACTATTTCTTCTTACCGGATTTTCCTCTCCCCAGAGGTTTGCCGAAAAAGATTTTAAGGAGGTGAGACGATTTGCCCTCTCACTAGATGGATCAGACTGGGATGGAGGTACCCAAGTGTAAGTCTGATTCCTAGGTATTTAGGAACCAGGGTATAACGTAATTTTTTTTCTTAGGTTTCTCACAACACTTAGTTTTTCCAAAATCCCGATTCACACTCAGTCACAAAATTTAGTCTCTCAGATTAGAGGTCTAGAATTTTTTTCGTAAGCTCTAAGATTGAGGATCTAGAATTTAGGGGTAACGGGAACTATCAATCTTGTACTTTAATTTGAATCAATGCATTCATTTTTTTTGAGAAAAAAGGCATCCGTGGTATGGTTCGAAGATTGATGTTGGCTAAATACTTATTGTTAGAAAATAGACCTGACTCTTTGGATTTGGGTCACGTGTGTGCATATGAACATATATGACAACTTATAAGGAAGATGTGAGTTACTTATTAAAATTTTGGACTCAAAGTAATTGATTGTAGCACCACGTTTATTTATAAGTTGCTTTATCTTCTTACCTCAAATCAATGTGTGACATTCTCAATGATCTTCCTCAACTCCAATTAGATAAACCCTGTTGAGACTTGGGATAACATACAGGACATACCCAATTAAGCCAAACCCTCTATGGAACCCCATGAGGTCAATTTACTTGGGACTTTCCCGAAAATAATATTGGATCGTAGATCGCCTGTTCTAATACAATATTAGTAAATAGACCCGACACTTTGGGTTCAGGTCACATGTGTGCAGTTGTGCGTGTGGGTCAACTTATAAAGAAGATATGAGTTGCTCTCATTAAAATTTTGAGCCCAAGATAATTGATTGCAACACCACATTTTCTTGTAAGTTGGTGTATATTCTTGTCTCAAATCCGTGTGGGACATTATCAACACTTTTTTGACAATTTAAAATGTTATTGAAAAGTAAAATATAATATATTTTTACAATATATACATCAGGCTCATTCCAACCACAAAATGGATTAGTGTAATAGATCCAGTTGCCTATCTGTGTTTCAAATGAGTATGTTGTATCTGTGTTCTTTCCCTTTGCTTGATTTGATTTCACAAGCTCGATTGAATTTGCGACAATTTGTTCTTCCGCGTACTGCTTATTGCGATTAGGGATAGCAATGGAGCGGGGCGGAGCGGGGCGGGGCGGGGCGG
>JAOYMZ010041657.1:0-15160 GCA_025802335.1 Pinguicula primuliflora | reverse complement strand
GTATTTATATTATATACGTTACTCTGTTATCTATTATTTGTAGATGAAGATGACTTTATTTTATAAGATCGTAAATCTTGATGAAGTAAAGGATCTTCCAGAGCTTATAGGAACAGTCGTCGTCTATAGTTTGAGAGTTGTTCAAATCGAGGAGAACCTATCGATGACATCTTTATTTGATCTCATTTACGCCAGATATGGTCTTAGTAGAGATACAATTGATTTAGTTTTGCAGTACAATCCCAAAAGGAAGTTCAACCATGCAGCAAACTCTACCATTTTCCTGCGTGATGACGGCAATGTTGTGGGATTTTTAAACCAACATGAAAACGAGGATTCAACGAGACACACCTTGGAAGTTAATTTGCATCCAAAGGGAACAGCAGAATGCACGCAGGCTGGCTCCATGGTTATGCCGAGACATGAGTCCGTAATAATTGATGTGGCAACTGGTGAGATCAAAGCTAACGAACTGATTACACGTCAGCTCAACGTCAACGAGATAGAAGTCGGGATGAACATTCAGGCCAAGTCACCTTGTGTAGATGCATTTGCAGCCGTAAATGAATCTGACACGAGATTACACAGTCTTAACTCGTCGATGCTAGACTTCACAAGTGTGCATGATGAGGAAGAATTTCACGACATACATGTCCATGTCGTTCCCATCAATACACTTTTCCTCCCCCAAAGGTTCATGGCAAGAAGAGAATAAGGTAAATTTCTCCGCATTCGATATCGGAAGGCGAAGCAACAATGAAGCGCAAGAATCGCTACCGGAATTGCGGTGTTCTCGAATACTATACGAAGACATACAACAGCTGACGTATTGATAAGGAAAATGAAACTACAAATGGATGGCGGGAGTGAGGACTGCAGCTTACAGTTCGTATCGTACTCTTTCCAACTTTTCATTTGCATGCTGAACATTTAATAGAGACTTGAGAATAAGGATTCGTTTGTATTCATTTCTTCCATGTAGTTGTTAATTCAGTTATATTCATTCCTTAATCATAATTTATTCATTAGCGTATTCATGTTCTATAGTATAATTCAGCACTTTCAATATGTCGGGTATAATGCGACCTACGAGTAAAGCGGGAACCTACGTGGTGATTCCAGTTCCAGATACCTTTTTTTTTGCAAAGCGGTGATTTCAGAAATTGCTTTTGGGCCGGGCTTCAGCCATTGTTGATTGTCCCCTTAGAGGCCCATTAAGCTTGACAATAATTATATATTAAATTGAAGTCGTGACAATGCGTGGTACGCCCAGATAATTGACGTCTGACGGTAGGATCGTCGTGACAATGCATGGTAATTACGAATGCCTCTGGATTTTACGATTTAATAACTCATGTCCATTAACTATTAACAACACACCCATCGATAAGATCGCGACCCATCGTGGTTATCTCGGAAGTGTTGTTCCGAAAATTATTCTATAATTAGCACATAATCCTGTAGTTTAGCACAGCATCCGTTGTTCAAATCACGTGACGGTAAGATCGAAGCGTAATTCCAAAAACTTATCCAGTAACAAGCACATTTTTTTCTATAATACGCGACTCGATGTGGTGTACCCGAACACTTTTGCCGGGCCCTACACCGTAGAGGCTAGAACAATTTCGACAATTACGCGACTCCACGTGGTGTACCCGAATATTTAGTTGGGCCCTAAACCATGGAGGCTAGAATAATTTCGACAACTACGCGACTAGAGGTGGTATGCCCGAATACTTTAGTCGGGCCCTACAACTTAGAGGCTGGAATAATTTTGACAATTACGCAACTCCACGTGGTGTACCCGAACACTTTGGTCTAGCCCTAAACCGTGGAGGCTAGAATAATTTCAACAACTACGCGACTAGACATGGTATATACGAATACTTTAGTCGAGTCCTACAACCTAGAGGCTAGAACAATTTTGACAATTATGCGACTCCACGTGGTATACCCGAACACTTAGGTCTGGCCCTAAATCGTGGAGGCTAGAACAATTTCAACAACTACGCGACTAGACGTGGTATACCCGAAGCGTGAGCAGATCAGTTTTGTGTCGGCTTAATACTTATTGCTTTTTTGAGTTTATACGTAATGTTAGAGCCTCGACTACGGTGAGAGGAATGAATGCCTCCCTCAATAATAATAATAATAAGAAGAATCGAAGAAGACGAACATCTTATACAGAAAATAAAAATTAATTTAAATAATACTAACATATCAATCTTTTCATTTCAATTATATAAAAATAATAAAGTCAACATGTTACAAATTATCGTAGTCAAAGAAGCTGAAAATGGAGATTCATGCTCATGTCATTTTCCTTCCAATGTTCATTGGAGTACTTGGTGTTCAGTTTTCGTATCCTTGTGCTCCTTCGGAGAGGCTCGCTCGGCCCCGACCCATCACAACACTTCATCTCAATGATTGAAAAGCATCATCGTGTAGTGTTGGAGTTCCCGAAGGGCATTGTACGATCAATGTTGCACTTTATCCCGAAAGACACACCAGCACCACTTAAACTTATTCTGGTAGAGTCGGAGACCGAACTGGAGAAAGAAATGTCGTTGGCAACCATATTGTGGTGTTGTTGCATCTATTTAAAGTTGTAATTTGCATTGAGGATGTGGTATCCAGTTGTACGCGCAGTTTTTTTTTGGAATAAGTATTAAAATAAATAAGTAATTAGGATTAAGGATTTAGGGTAAGGGTCCGATTGAGATATTTGGGTTTGCGCTTAGCTGTCAGCCATGAATAGAACAACACGGATGTCGTACTTAACTTTAATACAGATTATTGGAGCGCGTACTTACCAAAAAAAAATTATTGGAGCACAGATGCCTCATCCAGGTTAATAACGAATGCGTGGTAGTTTTACCGACTGACGAGTTATTTCCGACTTCACTATTCGGGTATTTAATTATGGCTAATATATATATATATATATATAATTCTAATTACTCTATTTGACACGCTAAGTGAGTATGAATGGACAAACATTCGTGTGAATACATTAGTTAATTTTTATCGGGGGCCAAGGGAACTTGTGGGATTGGAGACTTTTTTTAAGTAGATTGGAAACAAATAGACTTCATTACATACCTCGTAGGAGTAACTTGCCTTGGAAGTGAATCAATCATATATTGTTCGTCTCACGATTTATATAGGCATTAAACGAAGTTTAAACTGTGTAAGAGTGATGAATTATATACCACAATTATGAGCCCATGCTTAATTAACGGATTGTGGTTGTTTAGTGTTATTTTTTAGGGCCCGACTGCGTTATCTAGGTTTACCACGTATAGTCGCGCTCTTAACCATAGTTGGAGCATGAATGACTCTTTCGGAATAACCACGATGAGTAGCGGTATTGTCGATTGCATCGTGTTTGTTTGTTTACTTGTTTATAGCCTGACTAAGGTAGCCGGGATTAATGCATGACTCATCTCTCGATTGTAATGATAGTTCCATAAATCAGTTAGAGCACGGAGTCAAACGCACTTTCAACAAATAAAACAGCTTAAAATGCACTCATTTCTCGCTGGGCCCGTCGATGATCTCTGTATCTTACTCTCTGAATATATTTTCGGACCCGTCGTTGAGCCGGGAAGGATGAAGAAATGGAAACACAAAACTGAAAAAAAATGCAGGTTTTCGGTTTTCCGGTCACCGTATTTTCGTACGGTCGTAGATGGATTTGGCGGGAATGAGTGTGGTTAAGTTAGTGATTGTTTATAAGTAATCGTTTAGTTGTAAATTTAAATATATTTGACTTTTGATTTATTTTTAAAAATAGAGTTTATATTTTTAATTTTTTTTAAAAAAGTTATTTTTCGAAAACATATTTCAGATATGGTTATATTTATGAATAGGGTGTGTCCAATTATCTGACATTTTCAATATATGGTCGTCACGAAATGGCACATAAAAAAATTTGCCCGTCAGTTGCTCGCGTAGACTTGAGTGGAGAATGTTTGTATGATTTAAGAAATTTAATCTTTTTCGTTTTCTGAATAGCAATCATTGTTCCCGGCTCGGAATGCTTATTCCCCCTGAAATCTGAACCCTAATTCATAATTTTTTGGACACCCTTTTCAACATTTCAAGTTTCAACACAAAATTTATAGAAAACTCGATCCTTTCATTTTGATTGGAAATGGTTACGCCGGAAAATACGATTTGGCTGTATGATTACGGGATTATTGAGGATATTCCTGGTGCTGATGCCAATTTTTCGGCTCAGAACTCCGGCTTTTCGTGGCCGGCGCACACTTTGGATGCCTCAGCGAATGCCGGGTACTAAATATGTTATTGATTAGTTGTTCTTTTTATTCATAAAGACTCTGCCTTTTTTCTTTTCTCCGAGCTTTCGATGAATCTCTGCAGACCGGATAGTAATTTCGTGAATTTGAGCTTTTTTCTATTGCTAGCGTAATACATATATTTGGGTAGTATTCAGGTGTAACTTTGTTTGTTTGATGTACTTTTTCTTTTCTTTACGTGGCTGTGTTACCGTGTGCTATTTACTCCATTCGAGAACTCGCAGAATGACTTCCACACATCCAATGTCAAATACCTACATGTGGGATAATTATTCTATCATTAAGTGCATCTATGAATTACTGAAATGAACTTTCTCCATCATGTCTCTGAATGATCATATGAAAATGTTTAAGACTATC
Organism: Pinguicula primuliflora; assembly: GCA_025802335.1. Classification (NCBI taxonomy): domain Eukaryota; kingdom Viridiplantae; phylum Streptophyta; class Magnoliopsida; order Lamiales; family Lentibulariaceae; genus Pinguicula; species Pinguicula primuliflora. The sequence continues at coordinate 10,478 of JAOYMZ010041657.1, read as the reverse complement.
CTTTTGCACAGCTCTAAAATGGTGTATAGTGAGAGTCAAATTTTGTTTTCGGAACATTTCAATAGCAGTTGTTATGGTACTTGAAAGTTGAAGCATGTGTTTCTTCTCTAAAATATAAACACCCATGCTCGCTCTACTAATAAATATTGAAATACATGTGCTCTACTCTCATAAAACTTTTTTTGAATTTTTGGATCCACCTCCCGAATTTGAACCAAGTCTTAATGCTTAACATCCATGTCCAAAACACTCCTGCTTTCCCCTGCCTGCACAAACGCATGCTTGTTCTCCACGTGAAGTTGAATATTATTTTCTTTGGCATCAAATCTAAACCCAATTAATTGCAAAAGAATGTATTACTCGCTATCCTGGAAAAAGGAAATTGCAGGATTCAGTTTAAGGGGATGCAGAAAGCATGCATGCCCATCTAATCCGTTGATCAATCTAATCATGGAATTCATGCTTTAGTAGTTGTTCTTAGTTAATTTGGCAGGTTGTAATAAATAAGTGGGAAATATTAGATGGGTTGAAATGGAGTATATTGATTGTTAGTTAAATCCATATGATCATACTCCTATTCTTTATCTATTTGATTGTTTTAATAATTTGATAGACTTCTGTTACCCCATTTGTGATGTTAGTTCTGTGCATGTACCTTTTCTCATATTTCACTGAATAAATCATCAGTTCCAGTGTTCCGCTATTCCCCCCACCTCCCACCTTTTTGACGATTTTGATTTATTTATGTACTGTTAGTGTGGAAATCGATGGATTATTTGGGCAATCAGATACACAGAAAGAAACCGGGTCGAAAAAACGGTAAATGAGCTCTTCTTTTGAACTCTGTAAATATTCCCCTCGATGAACATTTTACATCAAGTTAGTGATGAACATGATAGACCATTGATGGTTATATTGATCATAGTTGTCAAATTGAGATTCAAATCGTGAATCGAAAAGATTAATTTTCGAATCGTGAATCATAAAGATTCAGTATAATTTTAAATATACTAAAATTAATATTTTGTAATAAAAATATTATAAATAAATCATTATTAAAGTTTAGCATTGACATTCGAATCGTAAATCGTAAGATTCAGACATCTTATGAGCATACAGGATTCATATGTAAGATTCAAATCCTTTAGAATCAAATCAAATCAAATCGTATGATTCAAATTGTAAATCGTAGGATTTTGATAACAGAGATATTGATAATATGGGTTCCGAAGGTTAAATAACTTCGCCTGATGGTTGTGCACATTATTTTATCCACCTTCCATATTCAATAGATAATACTCACAGATTCGTTGCTTCACCAGATCTAGAACTGATTCATGTGCTCCATCAAGTTCCAAAGCATGCAGGGAGAAACAACGAAGGGACAGACTAAATGACAGGTAATGACGTTATCTTCATTGCTATTGCTTACTGTTCTTTCTACCTGTTAGCTCTAGTAATTGCTTTGTACTGGACTCTAGGTTCACGGAATTGGCTGCTCTTCTTGAGCCTGGGAGGCCTCCCAAAGCAGATAAAGCTGCGATTCTGGTTGATGCTATTCGTATGGTAACTCATCTGAAAGGTGAATCTCAGAAGCTGAAGGACTCGAATTCGAGTCTGCAGGAGAAGATCAAGGAGCTGAAAGTAAGAAAACTTTTTCACTTAATTCTCCATGGCCCAGTCATTTTCTCCATCGCGGCGTATAACTGAACTAATTCAATTCGTTGTCTCGTCGATGTACTAATATTTGCAGGCCGAGAAGAATGAACTTCGAGAGGAGAAGCAAAGGTTAAAGGTTGAGAAGGAACAGCTGGAGCAGCAGCTGAAGACGATAAGTGCTCCGCAACCCAGTTACATACCAGCTCCTACACCAATCCCTGCTGCATTCGTCACCCAATCCCAAGCTGCTGGAAACAAATTGGTTCCTGTGATCAGTTATCCCGGCGTTGCAATGTGGCAATTCATGCCTTCAACTGCTGTTGATACATCTCAGGATCATGTGCTCCGCCCACCGGTTGCTTAAGTTAGACAGATACATCCGCTGATGGCATCGTTCTTGTGGCGTCCATTGTCAGATTAGTTGTTCTTCTTGTATTCTGACGTTGTCTCTGTTTGATTTTTCTGATGGGTTATGGAGAATCAGTATTTTATCAAGTTTAACTGATCATATGTTGTTCGGTGGAGCTAAATTTACTTAAGTGTAATGCTTCAGGTGGGCGAAAAATGTACAGTCCTGGATGTTATGTTTCCATCAGTCAAGAGTTATAATTGTTTTTTTTTTGTAAGTCATATTTGACAGACTTATGTCGCTAGATTTAAACGCATGATTTTTAATTATAATTGTCATTCTTAAGTCCTGTTTTGCGCAAAGATTTTTCTACTACTTCTTGTATTTCTACTTCTTCTTCTACTTGTTCTTATTTTAGAATCTGTAGTGTTTTGTGCAAGTTTTTAAAAAAAATTATTTAAAGTTCACTTTTAATAATTATATAATATAAAACTAGTAATAAATTATCAAAATAACCTTCCTTTAACTCATTAATGATGAGAATATGGATAATTTTGTTTTTTATATGTTTACGAGTTTGATATAATTTCAAAATTGTTATTCTAATTTTTAGAAGGAAAAAAAAGTATGTCATGATATGCTTATTTTCCAGAAGAGAGAGTATCTAAAAATAAGAACAAGTAGTAGTAATTATACTGCGCAAAACACTCATTTTTTAAAAAAAGATTCTTATAATCTAATTATAATTTTTAATAAGCTACGCAAGACAGAACTTTAGAACACTGGGTTAACTCCTCATAGAACATGATGATCACCATACTAAAGGCCTATTTTGCGCAAAAACATTACTACTTCTTCTAGTACTTCTTCTACTACTTCTTCTTATTTGTAGAACCTGTGGTATTTTGCGCAAGCGCTTAAAAATAATCATTTAAAATTTTATTTTAATTATATATAACAAATTTAACATTAGATTACTAAAATGACTTTAATCTATTTAATTAAAGTATATTAGATAAGGGTAATTTGGTCATAAAAATATTTAGATCTGAATATTATTACAGAAATGTCATGCTTATTTTTAAGAAGGAAAAAAAGCATCTCATGAGGTGCTTATTTTTAAGAAGAAAGAGGTTGTAAAAAAAAAACAAGTACTAGTGCTTATATTACGCAAAACACTCATTTTATTTTAAAAGAAGCTTATAAGCACAATTAGAATTAAAAGCACCTCGTGCAAAACAAGCCTTAAATGTAAAGAGAGAATTTTGATTTCGGTAAGACCAAATCAAAATATGAATTACTTTATATTCTTCTTCCTCCAACATAAACACACGTGTGTATACATGATTCATGTGAGAGTCATGATATTCCCACTATATAAGACGTATGAGTTGATGAAAACTCAAGAGTCATGTCACAAGACATGTGTGAAAAAGAAACTCACCACATGTGTGTAACCTCTATAAATAGGACTGGAGTCATGTGAGGAGACACACAAAAGGTGGGAAAATGAGTGATCTTGTAGAGACAAGATACACACACTGAGTTGGAGGAAATGGCAAGAAGTTAGGAACTTCTATTTGCAAAAGGTTAGGTGAAGGAGAATAGTTTTTTCGCTCCTCAGTTACGTCGCAAACCCCGCTACGAGGCTACCAGGATTCCGGGTCTAGCAGTCCAATCTTTCTTAGTCAAGGAGTGCTCTTGGTAGAGGTCATCTCAGCCTTTATTGGAGGCTTTCGAATTCCGGAGCTTCGGGTCTCTGCCAAAAATCCAAATTTTGCTTGAATATCGGAGAATAAGGTATGAGCTACTCCCCCTTAACCACAAGAACACGAATATACATTTTGGATTGTTTTGGGGTTCAAAGTTTTTGGGAAAAATATCTGAACCCAAGACCCCAATTTCCAACAATTGGTATCAGAGCTGGGAACATATTTAATTCACGTTCTTGATGGTTCATGGTGCGATTTCAACCATGGAATTAGTGTAATTTTGGCTGATTCATGTGAATTTGAGCTTAATCCCGAAACCCTAATTTGTGGGTTTTCGGATTTGATGATATTTGGTCAATTGAGCATAGATTCATGTTATAGGCATTGATTTAGCTATGAAATTTAAGTGCTTGTGTAGAATGACTTCTAATTGTACTTAAGATTTGAAAACCCGAAACCTTAGTTTGGTATTTTCGAATTTGAGTATATTTAGCTCAATTGAAGTTCAATTCATGTGTAATTGAGAGTTAATTACGCAAATTTGGACAAATACCTAAATCTTGAGCATTTTGAGAAAGGCCCGAATTGTGAATTCAAATTTTGCTCAAAAATAGCATAATAGATGTTCAATTGATGTAATTGGACATTGTTTTATTAATGTCATATTACGTGGTAATACAAAATCCTCCAATTGTTTTTCGATGTTGTGACGAATTGAGCAATTGGAGGTGTTTATGTGTTTATATTTAATGAGATTATTTAGAAACATTCCGCATTACCTGTTATGCCATCTCTTGATTTTGGCAACCAGTTATGCCAAATTAAGGGTTCGAGTACCCAATTAGTTAGGATGCAAGTTTAAGTTCGTGGGATGCAGTCTCGATAGATATCTAACTGTTCAAGAGACGAAATTTGCTGTCAATGACACTTCAGAGTGAAGAAGTCACACTACTCACTGAAAATAAATCCATGAGATGAATTTATTTATCATTCATTTATTTAAATACATCCTATGTGCTTTTATGTGATTATGATGCTTTCATACTAGCATGGTTTTCAGTCCCATAAAAATTATGACGTAATGCACTTCCTATTCTATCTTCCTCAACTACTTGAATAAGGTTGATGATTAATCTACTCAGTAGGCATCGCCATATATCTTGTAGGAGTTGAGGTCGTGCGAGACATATAGGATAGGTTTGTCTAAGATGGCTGCCAGACCGTATTCGAGCCCTAGTGCAAGATGTTACCAAACGCTGTGTTAGAAAGGGTTATTCAAACACAAAGTGTTAGGTAACGATCTGAGAATCATATGTGTGGCATGTGATTAACTCGAGGTGGTTTACCTAAATAATCCAACTCAAGTTTCATGCCGACATTGGCTTGGTTTGGTAAAATATGGATCTCAGGCCTACTACGTGAAGGACGTTTTAATCAGTAGTAGGGTTCAATTCTAAGTGTGAACTTAACAACGTGAAACTGAACTAAAATTTTGCATGGTTTTGATGAGTACTAAGACTCAAAAGTTGTATTCCTTTATACCTCGCTTAGAATGCAAGCAAAAGCATACCCAAATCAAAGAGTTTAGTGGAACAATGGACATTGAGAATGTCATTTTCCACGTATGTTTATGGTTAAAGTTAACTTTGTGCTTTCATCCTATGCTTCTTGAGTCGTGGACTCAGAAGCTGGTACTCATATTTGGATAAATATGGAAACACTCAAGAAAGGTAGAAAGTTAATGAAAGGTCAAATGCGAGTCAAGTTTGTCGGTGGCGAACTGATTTTGGCCATAGCTGTTGGAGACTTGAACTTGATTTTACCCAGTGGGCATGTAGAGTTGGAGACGTTATATTACGGTTAAAGATATATAGAATTATATAGAGTAGTTATTTGTTTATGGACCTTTAAGCTGATAGAAATTAGCGGGATATACTAGTGGATATTTGTACCTAATTATATTTTATCTGTTTAGTTTGTTCCTTATTTGTGTAGACATTTATTTTATTTCGGATATATGTAGTATATGGTTGAGGTGAGTCGTTTATTTCTACTATATTCGCTTATTCCTTTTATTATTGTTATAATAATAATTATTACTATTATTATTATTCTTTTTATTTTAAGTTGAGGGACTCCACGGAAACAATCTCTTCATCCTGTTAAGGGGTGGGGGTATGATTGCGTACATCTTATCCTCCCCAAATCCTGTCTAAGGACGAGATTTACTGGGTATGTTTGGTTTGATTTGGTTTGGTTTAGATCGTAGGAGTAGAAGATAGACACTGGTTATGAAGTTTGAAATCTGTTTTGAATTATATTGAATCCAGTACAAAGGGAGGCCACGTACTCCCTCTTCTCTTCTACGTTTACATCTACTATTACAATAGCTTGTAAGAACAAACTCGGGCTTCCTTCTACGGAAGAACTTAGGCCTAACTTGGAGCTTCCATCCATCTCCGACATCTATTCTAGTCTGGTCACGCAAGCAAGATCCCGGGATCATATCAATTTGGTATTAGAGCTGCTCGAGACCCTGACCTCTTCAAAGATGATGGGCAACGACAATTCAAGCAGCAATGGTGAAATTGGGGATGATGGCTGTGGAGTAGCTGACCACACAGCGGAGTAACTTAATTCTCCGTCAAGAATCCTTCGAGTCGCGGGTGCTGACGGTAGTGGAATCCCAATCTCCTAAGCAGATACCCCGTGGAGTGGCTGGGAAGCAAGCTGTTCCCAAACCAAAGAATCTTACTCCACAGATGACAAGAAGGTTACTGACTGATGCAGAAGTGAAGGATAGAATTGATAAAAAAAATTGTGCTTTAAGTGTGGTGGACCATTTACTCCAGGACATCAGTGTAATACCAAAATTTATGCTTTACAAGCTGAAGTTGACTGTGTGTCTGATGTGTTCGAAGAAATAGAGAATGTAGAAGAAGAAGAGTAGTCGGTAGATAAGGAAGATGATGAGGCTGTATTATCTGCTAATGCAGTTGCAGGGAGCACTGGTCTAAATACTTACAGGGTGAGAGGTCTCTACAAGGGGGAACCACTACATATTCTTAATTATGGAGGCAACTCTCATTGTTTTTTGGACAAAGGATTTACTGACAGAATGAACATAAAGCTGGATTATGCTGCACCAATGATGATTGAAGTGGCTGATGGTGTGAGATGTACCAGTGAAATAAAGTGTAGAAATTTTACTTGGAATGTGCAAGGGAGGGAATTTCAATGCATCCCCAGAATTATTTCTTTAGGAAGCTATGATTTAATTGTGGGAGGAGAGTGGTTAAAGAAATTTGATCTAGCCTCCTACAGCTACTGCAATATGATAGTTACATTACACTATGAGGGTAGACCCCTACATATTCAGGCTGTAAGAAATAGTGAAGAGCTTAACATGGTGACTGCTAAGAAAATGTCTAAATTGATCAACAAGGGATCAACAGCTGTGTTTGGTAAAGTCTACCCTCAGAAAGAGAATGTAGGGGTTTCAAGGGCAGAACTGTTATCTATGGAAATGAGGAAAAATGATGAAAATCCTGGACAATTGCCTCTACACTTTGAAACTGCCTTGAAGAAACTATTGGATGAGTTCAAGAATATTTTCCAGGAACCAACAGAGTTACCACCTGTGAGAGGGGTAGAGCATCATATTACTCTTAAGCCAGGGGCAGAACCAAAGAAGCAGATTCCCTACCGAACTCCTCATTATCAAAAGGATGAGATTGAAAAGATTGTAGATGAGTTACTTGACAGTGGATTGATCAGGAAGATTCGCCAGTGCTACTAGTGAAAAAGAAAGATGGAGGTTGGAGGATGTGTGTTGACTATAGGTACATTAACAGCTTGATAGTGAAGAACAAGTTCCCTATACCTGTAATTGACGAACTACTGGATGAACTATTCGAGGCAGTTTGCTAAAGCAAACTGGATTTGAGATCTGGTTACTTTCAAATCCGGATGGTTGAACAAGATGTGTATAAAACAAGTTTCATTACACATCAAGGCCAATACGAATTTGTGGTCATGCCTTTTGGGCTATGCAATGCACCAGCAACTTTCCAAAGTCTCATAAACCAGGTATTTGAGAAATGCCTTAGGAAATTTGTATTGGTGTTCTTTGATGATATACTGGTATATAGCAAAAGCTGGGAAGAACATTTGGTGCACCTCAGAACAATGTTGGAGGTAATGAAGAAGAACAAACTATTTGCTAAGCCCTCTAAATGTTCATATGGAAAAGAGACAGTTGAGTATCTTGGACATGTAATTTCCAAGCAAGGAGTTGCTACTGCCACTAACAAGATCAAAGCTATGAAAGAATGGCCCAGACCTATTGACGTCAAATCCCTTCGAGGATTCCTAGGTTTGATAGGGTACTCCAGAAAGTTTGTAAAGGATTATGGAATATTGAGTAAGCCACTTATTCAATTACTCAAGAAAAATGGGTTTGTGTGGAGTGAGAAAGCAGAGAAAGCTTTTGAAGAACTAAAGGAAGCTATGTGTAAAGCTCCTGTACTATTCTTACCTAATTTCCAGTAAGAGTTTGTCATTGAAACTGATGCAAGTGACAATGGATTAGGGGCTGTGTTAACTCAAGGAGGGAGGCCCATAGCATACTTCAATAAGTCTTTGGGACCGAAACAATAGGCCTTATCTACTTATGAGAAAGAGTTATTAGCAATAGTGCTGGCAGTAAAGAAATGGAATAGCTATTTGCAAGGAGTGAACTTTACAATTAAGACTGACCAGCAAGCTCTCAAACACTTGTTGGAGTAGAGGGTGACTACAATCCTACAACAAAAACTGGCAACTAAACTACTCAGTTATGACTATAGAGTACAGTATAAGAAGGGTAGTGATAATAAGGAAGTTGCCTTTTTTTTCAGTGCAGAGAAACAATCAAAATATGGAATTGCATCCTAATTTGGCTACAATTACCTATCTCGGGACAAAGTGGACTGTCGGAAATGCAATTCCTAGCAATGAAGCCAAAGAACATACGAAAACATATTTGGACACCAATTTGGCTCGTCTGCGTACGGCAATTGTTGAAGAGGCGGAATAATAGGCTGTTCTCCGGTGAAGTCGGCAGGGTGGACGAAATAGTACACAACACCCGATTCAAACTCTGGTTCTAGTACAAGATCAAAGGTAAGAAGAAGAACGTGATTTTTGATAGCATATAGATGTGGTTGAATGATCCGATTCCGGCGTTATCGATGATATAAAAGTCGATATGCTGGGTAGATTTCGAGTGAAATGAACGAGGAAGAAGAATCTGTGTAAATACAATTTTTATAATATATATACATATTAAATTTTCAAAAAAAAAAAGCAGCTTGCCCAGATTTGGACCAGAGGTCCACCAGTCTTGTCACTCTCTATCTCAATGTGATCCTATATGGGTTGAAGAGGTGATTCAGAGTTATGAGAAGGATGAAGATGTCAGGAATAATACGAGCCAAATCCGTTAATCAACAACTTATCCTGATTACCAGTTACGGAAAGGAATACTTAAAAAGGACAAAAGGATTTGTGTGGGATAAGGGAAAGAACTGAGAACCAAGTTGATATCTAATTTTCATGATTCACCTATGGGGGGTCATTCTGGAATTCATGCCACATATGCAAAAATCAGGCCCTACTTCTATTGGAGCAATATGAAAAGAGATATTGAAGACTATATCAATATATGTGATACCTGTAAAAGTAGTAAACCAGACTCTTCGGCAAATGCAGGATTATTGCAGCCACTTGAGGTACCTCCTTATCCTTGGTACAACATACGTATCAATTTTGTGGAAGGCCTGGCAAAATCAGAAGGAAGCAGTTTAATCTATGTAGTTGTGGATAGATTTAATAAATATACTCATTTTATGTCTCTATCCCATCCCTACGGTGCAGAAACAGTAGCCAGAAGTTTTATTGATAACATCTACAGGCTACATGGACTTCCTACAGAGATTATATCTGATAGAGACAAGATATTTACTAGTCTATTATGGACTGAGATAATGAAGTTATCTGGGGTTAAGCTGGCGTTGAGTTCATCATACCACCCCCAAACAGATGGACAGACTGAAAGAGTGAACCAGTGTTTAGAAACTTATCTCAGGTGTGTTTGTTCAGACAAACCACATTCCTGGAATAAGTGGTTACCTCTGGCTGAGTATTGGTACAATTCTACCTATCATACCAGTGCTTAGATGTCTCCTTTTCAGGCATTATACGGATATGAACCCCATCATATCCCAACTCCCTTCCCTAACATCATGCAGATTACATCAATAAGGGATTTTCACATGCAAAGGGGACAAAGTGTTCTTAAAATTGCATCCTTACAGACAGAATTCGGTCCAGTTCCACAAAAATATGCAGTTATCACCAAGATATTATGGACCATACACGGTATTGGAAAAAATTGGAACTATGGCTTACCGCTTGGATATGCCGGCAGGATCAAGAATCCATCCTATATTCCATGTATCCATGCTTAAGGAGCGCCTCAAAATAAAAGAAATACATGCAGGTCAATTACCAGAAGTGAGAGTAGACAGAGAATTCAAAGTTTATCCTAAGAAAATTTTGGATACAAGAATTATACCTGGTAATGCCGGACCTCGCAAGCAGTTCCTGATTGTATGGTCGAGGTCAAGTCCCGAGCAAGCAACTTGGCAAGACGAACCTTGGATTAGATCCAACTTTCCACAAATCAATTCTTGGGGACAAGAATTGGAAAAAGGGGG
>JAOYMZ010041646.1:0-15161 GCA_025802335.1 Pinguicula primuliflora | reverse complement strand
GTTCAAAATTCAATTAGGAACCTAAATCATATTACACATTAAGTTGTATTTTCCGTCAGTAAGCTGTCATTCACAACTTAAGTCACGCCGCCAAAAGCTATTGACTGAAATAACTTATCCAAAAAAAGAGTATGACTGAAATAAGTTATCCAAAAAAAAGCTACAAATATAGGGACTGTGTGTAACACTTCACATCGGTAAATTTTTCTATCTATCACTAATTAGAAGAAGTAAAATATTATTTGTACACACTTTTTTGCCAAGATTAAAATAATATTTGTTTTTTTGGGGGGTTTCTTGAGTGATTTGATATGGAAGTATGGAGATATCAAATCTTTTTGCAGATATCAAATGCTTTTGATAAGGTTTGCAGGTGCTTTTTTATTATGTGTGGGGAACTTTTTTTTTTTTTGGATGTGTCCGTGAATTATTGAGTATTTTTTACTCAATAATTCACTTGTTTTCTGCCTATCCTGTGTTAATTTAAGCCGGAGATGATATCGAGTCAGTCCTAAAGGAGAATTTTTTACCCAAAAAAAAAGCTCATTTGAAGACTTCCAACTTGTGGAAGAAGTACATTGACTTGATTGTAAAAATGTACTTCCTATTTGTTTTTCTTTTGTTTTCTTTGTACAAGACCTTTTTGATACATAAGATAGACGTTTGACTTTGTATTGGAACTCATATAGCATTATAATTTAAAATAAAATAAAATTCTTTTAAAAAAAATTTAACGGACTCATATAGCATTATTCAGCATTAAATTATTAATGAATGAATCTTCATATTGTCAACGAAAATGGATATCTTGATTTGATGTTAGATAAACAATATTATGATACATAAGATAGACGTTTGACTTTGTATTCGACCTTGTGATCCAATCTTCTTTCGTTAAAAAATATAAGTAGAATTTTAAATATGGATGACAATGGACTAGACTGGGTATGTTAGAGTCGCCCGCCCCGCAGAGGTTGAGTCGGGTTAACCCGATTCATACCCGAAAATACTCATTTTTTATTAATATTTTAAAAAAATATATGTTTTAAATATAAAAAGTTATAAATAAAAAAATATTTATATATTAATTAAAGGGTGGTGCAGATCTGGGGCGGGTCACCCAATCCTGTCCGGATCCACCTCACGGTGGGACGGGTCGAAATTGCCAACACTAATTTTAATAAGTGTGCAAAAGAAACCTCGTGTCATAACCTGATTTATTCTTGAACAATTGAGTTTCAGCTGATTGGCACAAATCTTGCCCAATTGGATTCAAGCAATGAAATATGAAGCTTAACACCAGCAGGCTCCATCAAGATATGTCACATTAAGGGCATTGCTTTCAACTGAACAATAGGCTACAATTGCTCTGAAGCATGAGTTATAAGAAAGCCCATAAATCTCGAGTTACATGCGTTAGTGGACGCATGCTTGACATATTACATTACCTTTTATTGAGTATGGTTATTATTGATCTCCAAAAAGATAGGGAAGTAGTGGAGCCACCACTCTAACACTCAAGACTGTTCCCCAGCAAAGCATAACTATAGAGACCGTCTAATCATTATAAACCAAACCAACCAAATCAAACATGTCCAGTAAATCCCGCCCTTAGACAGTCTAATCATTATAAGAATGTTTATTATTTACTGTGAAACTATACTAGAAATATTCACTCAAGCAGAAGAGTAGCCCCTTGCAGGATACGTGCTTGGCATATTACTCAATGTGCAAAAAAAAAAATTACTCAATGTGCAAAAGAAGAAGGCAACATACCGTTGCCGAAGGCTCACATGTTGAAGAAATTGGAAGTCATCTGGAAATGAGTGCAAATTTGCAACCTAGCAAATGATCAGGTATGCCCAATTGGGAGAACAGAAAGGCAATAGTACAATCAAAAGGCAGAACTGATGTTGGGAGAAACAATGGAAATCTGCATACCTCCCATGGTGTGAAGTATCTAGGACGAAGATCTTGCAATGATCTATTTTCAGCATTTTCCTGCATATTATGCCAATATGTGAGATAGCTTGTCGTAGCAGTTGAGGACTTGAATCTCACAACTGGAGGCACAGGTTCGAATTCCAATGGGAGCAAACAATTCGTTTGGGACATGACCGAGGGCTTCGGCCAGAATTTTGCCCAGTTCGTTGGTGGGGATCGCCGTATATAAACCCCCTATTGAAACTAGTCAAGTCCGGAATACTTGGATACCATAGGATCATATTAAAAAAATTGGATAAACAAAAGTAGCATTGTTTAGAAGATAGGTAAAGCATTGAGCACGTGCATTAGTTGGATTTGAAAACAGTGCTCTTTTGATTCTCCCTCATCACATTCGCACAGAATATAAAAGAAGTTGAGTTAGTTTAAATCTCTCATTGCATAAAATCTAAACCATGACTATCTTGTGGAGTATGATTTCCTCTAGAGTATCTTTGGACGAAACCTATATTTTATCTTCATGACCAATTCATAAAGCTTTGTGACTATAAATATTTGATAACATAATCTATTCCTAATGATACAATGCATAAGCAAAAATGACAAACCCCCAATCCAACAACATTTTCCACAAATAACATGAGTGGAAGCTGTGGACATTGTGGTATAAGTTCAAGAATCTTCAGAAAAAGATGAAGCTCTAGCGTCTCTTGAACCTTCTGGAGACGTTAATAAACATAAGTTTAAGAAGCTGTCCCTAATCGAGTAAGCAATTAAGATATTTGGACATATAATTAAGAGCACATACAGGCTAGGAAGAAAGAGACAAGAGAACAAAGAAACAAGGTTGAGACAGAATCATCACCTTGCCTCGTATAAGGTTGGCAAGGAGGAGATAAAACCCATGCCTCTGCTTTGTAGCGGTCAAGGTCGGCAGCACTTAGCGTCTGAATGTTTCCCTAAGTTTCCCCAACCAAGAATGTAGCAACGTCCGGGAGTGGGGGTCGTCCAATCAGAACCTCACTATATAGTATATAGTGACTAAGTGGCACGATGAGATTGGTGCGACAAGTGGACCGATGTTACTCCTTTGCGCTGGCCAGCTGACGGACCAATCCCGCAGTGTCACGAGGGACTGCACACCATAAAGTGAGTTATCTCACAGTATACTCCCCTCTTGCAGCAACGTCCCGTCAAAGCACAACATGAATGAAAAAACTACCCAGCTTTGTTTGTTAAATAAAGAAATGAATATGAGCTCAACTCGTATAATCCAGGAAGATTTAAAAGTTACAATTAATTTGCATCACACTAACAAAAATGTAGCGAGAATCGTGGGGATGGGCATGACACTTATTTTTGGGAAGATCTGTGGACTGTGAGACAGACTAAGTGATCTGTTCCCTACAATCTACTTAAGAGCAACAAATAAGTTCACTACGATTGCTCAAAAGTATAATTGGGATGACTCTACTTGGATTTGGGCATGGACAGACAATAGCTACTCCCCACCAGGAGATTTACAACAGATGCTGGATGGAAATATAGCAGAATTGGTCATAAATCCAGAATCTATAGATAAGTGATTATGGAAAGCAGATAGTTCAGGAAAATACACGGTTAAAAGGACATATCGGGAAATGTGGATTACACTAGGGAATAGAAAGACAACCTTCTGTCATTTCTCCATTGTCTGGCGAAGCCTAGCTCCCCTGAAGGAAAACGCATTCTGCTATCGGCTATTCCTGGACAGAATACCGACATTAGACAACTTATATGCAAGAGGAATCCCAGGAATTGAATTGGACTGTAAAATGTGCAACCAAGCAAATGAATCGGCTGCTCACTTATTTGTTCACTGCACGGAGGTATCCATGATCTGGAAGCAGATTTACACCTGACTAGGCTACAATTATACAATCCAGTATTTAGATTCCTTGCCAAATTTTGAAAAACACAGACAACGAAATGTAGATCAAAGTGAAGCGAATAACTGGATTACGGTATGGATCACGATGGTCTGACAAATCTGGAATGTAAGGAACCGGGTGACATTTGAAGATGAAGATTTCAGGCCGGAGGTGTTGGTCGAAAAGGTGAAAAAGAATCTGTGGGAGGCATTTCGGAAAAGCGGCAAATTGAACTCATACACTTTCACAGATTTCGTCTGAAACCCAGAACTCGCTGATGGAGTAATTGCCGGAGAATCAGACGAGCTCGAAGACGAAGAGGATTTGGTCGGACGAAGCTTCTGGTGAAAATGGAAAAATTGGACTCCGGATCGTTGGACTTTAATTAACTTTTTAATTGAGTTTGTAAATATTGTATATAAACGCATTTTTAAATATAAAATTGCCATTTGCTTTGCTAAAAATATTTATATCACACTAACTATTATTTACCATAACCAGCATCATTAATACTTTTGTGAAACAACAAACCTTATAAGAGCCCTAGCTTACAATTGAGATTTTACCAAACCAGATGGCAGTGCAAAAATTTATTCCTAAAGCCTTTTTACGTGGAACCTCAAATACAAAACTCAAATCAATATCATAGTAGGCTGAATCTCTATTCGAGAAGGCGGTCGCCATTATTGTCTAGACGCTGGGCGGTCGTCCGCCATCCTACCGAATGCCGTCTAAGCATCCGTTTGGAGCGCCTAAGCGGGTGCCTTACCCGCTTAGACACTAGACGAGTCCTGACCGCTCAGCAAACAACGAACATTTTCTCGCACACTGAACTAAAAAATAGATTACAATTGCATCATGACGGCAGCAAATATACCAAAAAAATACATAAATCTACCTGGTAGGGACGATGGCCAAAATTGTGCTCATAAACATCATTGGCAACGTCATTTATGTCGAATGCTTCTACCACCGCTTACATAATTAACAAGAAACCACATCAAATAAATAAGCAAATATAACATCAAGCCAGTCAAAATGAATTTAACCAAACACCCACAAGGTAGCACAACTGGATTCAACTAACAAACTACAAGCCAATACCAAAATTGGATACAATAACACATCAAGCAAATGTGTATGAAAAAACACGAAAGTAAAGCAAGTTACCATGCCTCCTATACTATCCTTACTTGGAATTAAGAATTAATCAACTCGTTCGCTAGACAAATAACTATATGGATTGAGTGAGATTGTAAAAATGTGGGATAAGTCAATAAACGTCCGGTATTCATATTTGTAGCTGCATAACATTGACACAGTTAAATTTTTCGTGACATTACATTAATGCTCCTTTTTTAGCAGTTGATTTTTGGAACAATACCTTTAGGGGGAGAAATTCCAGACTGTCTCTGTTTGGAGTCCATCTATACAGGATGAAATAGGAACACCAAAAACGGAGAAATACTCGTGGTATGATTTAACTGTTGATGTGATTTATAACACTTTTGATCGGGTGGTGGCGTCCGGACACGTGGTTTTGCGTTGGGTTTTCGTGCCAGTTTCTTCGTCCAATTTAGAATTCTCCTTCTGTTTGTGCAGTTCCATCACGGCCATCCGATTAGCATACAATCGACTGATGGAAGTGCTATTTCTACCTCTGCAGCGCGGTATTACAAGACTGCAGACAACAACAAATCTACCGATAACCACTACCCACCCATTACCCGCTCACTATCGGTTATAAGGGATTTTTTTGTGTGTCCGGGTGTAGTTGTACCTGAGGCTTGTATCTTTGTTTGTTCTAAAGCTGGGCCGTCTGGTTGCTGGTGGAATTGGGTTAAGATATGACTAGTTCATTTTTGCTTGGAGTGTTGGTGTGAAATTATAGTTTGCTGATGTATTGTGTTTGTGTGTGCCGATTTGGGTAGTGAATGTTATGAAGCTATTGAGATCAAATGAAGCTGATCTGCATTTGTATGGGGAAAAGGCAGGTGTCGAAGAATGGGGAGGATGGGATGAGGAATCTGGTCTGCAACGTTCGACCTTCTTTGCATAGGAATTCCTATTACAAGCCTTGAGAGTGGGAGAAATCCTTTGTCTTCCTCGACATCTAGGTATGAAACAGGATTTTGGTTCATTCGTGTGCTGATTATATGTTGAAAGAGGAATGACTTTTGATGGAGGTAGAATTGTGTAATTATGTTAAAAAAAAAATTAAAGGATAACAAGTAATTTTTTTTGTTGGATTGCATAATTAGCTCATTTTGAAGGAATTGCACATAATTCAGTATTAGAGGCAAAATTATGTTTGATATCAAACATGTGATTAAAGTGAATTATCCTCAAAATCATGAATTTATCTTCAAATTATCATACTACCGAACACACCTGTACCCGCCATGCCTTCCCCCGATCCCCTCCATATTTTGCACACTAGTTTGGCGGTCTCTTGGTTTAGCAATAATTTAAAAGTCGCTGGAATGTAAGAAGCAATTTTAGTGTTTATAAAATAAATGGGCTGGACCGACTTCCCCGGATTATGGGTTACTTGAATTAGCCAACGACGTTGGGCCAAATTATCGGGCTTCAATAGAATACAGACTCATTTATTTATTGTTTATAAACACAATTCTATATATAAATAATTTCTGAGCTACTATATGATTACATAATTTTGCACACAATTATTCACGGATTAGTCAGATTATAGAGCATTTGGTCTTTAGTGTATGTACTTTCCATCGGTATGATCAATTACGATTTCAGACGATGACAATGGCCAAAATTAAAAATGATGTAGATAAATATGTGTAAAGAAAGATATGTAGTTATATACACTCCCCATATATAAAATAATAATTATAAAAAACAATACAATTCTATACATAAACAAGAATTATAAAAAACAATTCAATATATAAAATAAAAAATAAAAAAATATATTATTCAGTTATTGAAAACGCACCTCGAGCAACGGCAACGGCGGAAATCAGCGGCGGCGACGATGCTAATACGACAATTGGACAGTGTAACGATGACAAGAATGGTGGAACACTGGTGGCACAACGACAGACGGCAAAACATGAAGAAATTTGGCGAATTTTTGTAAAGGCTTTTCGGAAAAATCGCGATGAAGAAAACGGGGACAGTTGAAAAAGGCACGCACCGACATTTCAAAGAGGGACAGTGCTACCAAACTATGATATAATTAAGACATTTAAACATCATCGGTATTTCAAAGCGCAATATTAGTTGATATAATTTTTAGTGTGCATGTCAATTTACCATAAAAAAATGTTAAAAAAAAATTTACCAAAAAAAACAAAACAATAGAAGTTGTCCGGAAAAAAAAATGAATAATGCTACATATTCCAACACTTTGTTCCTAATTCATCCCTATAAAAATAAAAGATTAGTTATTTAACATACAAAATTGTTAATGACATTTAAATTATAGACTAAACTTACAAAATTCTTAATTAAACTACATGTAAAGATGAATTAGGGACAAAGTGTTGGACGTTAAAATCACTCAACAAAAAAAAAAATTGGGAGAAAAGGGTCACCGCAGAAGTGCGTGTTTTGATATTTTAGGTTTTCGTGGCACCCTTCTCATCGAGACGCTTCTTCGCCGAAGAGCAGCTCGTCCAGCTCGTGCG
This sequence comes from Pinguicula primuliflora, assembly GCA_025802335.1. Lineage (NCBI taxonomy): Eukaryota > Viridiplantae > Streptophyta > Magnoliopsida > Lamiales > Lentibulariaceae > Pinguicula > Pinguicula primuliflora. The sequence continues at coordinate 7,645 of JAOYMZ010041646.1, read as the reverse complement.
CTTCATCAAGTGCTCATACTCTTGCCACAAAACCCGACGGTGCTAGAAGTTCCTTAATGTTTCACAATTTTATTGTTCCATTAACTGTTCATGCAGATTTCATTTTTGCAGTTTTCGAGTTGGATTTTTAGGTATAGGTTAAGCTTGTCAGTCGACGCTATTATTGGCTATTAATGTATTGTATTGATTGTAACGCTGTTTCTTGAGATGTCGGCGGTCGCCAAATAGGATTGAATCGGGGTTTACGTGTTCGGAGTGTTTCTGGAAATAGTTGGCTCCTTACTGTAATATTTGATTTACTGGGATATGCATGTTCAGATTATTATATTTTTTATTTATGCTCTTAAGTTCGCTGTCCCTTGTAGATGGTATACACCGTACATGCTTGGTGTTGTGGATGCTTGCTGGACATTGTGCGTGTTAATTGTTCATTGATCGCTACATGGTCTAATTGGCCCTTCGTGTTGCTTTAATCCAAAAACATTATTTTTTCAATGGGGTGCTAGTTCACGAAGCATTTACTGATCCTTACTGATGTTTCTTGTGCTTCACCGAGGTGGCTTCTGCTAATTGACGTATTTCAGTTATTTATGCTAATTGCTAGTTGTAGCTGGTCAGTTGAGGATGGATAAAGTTAGTAAGAGGAAGACAATGGTGTTTTTCGATGTCTCAATTGATGGAGATCCTTATGAAAGGATGATTTTTGAGGTACTTGTTTGCTGAACAATTTCGTCAGCAGCGTGCAATTATGATTTTTCTATGAAATCGGTAGACCACACTCCTGATCATATGCTATTGTTTTTTCATGCAATGCAGCTCTTCACTGATGTTGCTCCCAAGACTGCTGAAAATTTTCGTGCACTTTGTACTGGTAACTTTACACACAGATGCTTAAACAAATTGGTCTCTGCTTTTTGTTTTATTTCAGCGATATTTACTTCCTTTGCATCCAGTCCTTGGATTGTTGAGCTTTGATCATTGACAGTTTCTCAAAGTCCTGAGTTGGGCTGGAAATCAGGCTGTTTTGAATGGCAAAATATCATGCTATCAAGATTCCTCTAGCGTGTCAATATGATCTTCTACCTTTGTGACTCTGATCAGTTCTATAATGCGGTGTATTTGTTGTTATAATGCATCATCCGATTATTCAGGTGAGAAAGGTCTAAGTGTTGCAACTGGGAAACCGTTGCACTATAAAGGAACATTTATCCACCGCATCATCAAAGGATATGCGATACAGGTATGTGATTTTTAAGTTTACTGATAACCTCTGTATTTGCAGTCTGCTAAGCCATGTAATTGTTTAGCAGTAGTATAAGCAGTCGTTTTATCTTGGTCAGCTATCTTTGTTTATCGTATGACAGGGCTGATGGTTCCGACTGCATTTATTGTGATATTATTTTGAGGTTGTACTTATCAAGTTGCACGTTTCTTATGATTTATTGAAACTTTAACTGAGCAATATAATTTCTACTTTCTAGTAAGCAACTAATTATATTTTTTGAATTTCAGGGAGGAGACTTTCTTCGCGGTGATGGTATGTTCTACTGCTGTTGACTTATATATAGGATTGATTCATTTCATTTTTCTGATTTGAGTTGTCTTCAACTTGAAGGTAACTTTGGAGAAAGCATATATGCTGGGAAGTTCCCAGGCAAGAAATTATTTTTATTTAGTCTTTTTTATGATTTGTTTGGTCTGCCATGCTTGCTTGAAACCAGTAAAAAGATGCAGTAGGTTCTTGTACACTTAAACTTCATAGGTAGATTCAAGTTAATAGTAGACTTTAGAAGCACAATAATAAAGCATAAGGCACATTCACATGCTTCTTTATCGTCAGTGTATTTTATCTTGAGAACAAGTGGGTTTTCTGTTTATTGCCTATGAAGGTTGGGGCTGAGTTTGATCTTATTCGCTGCATTGGAGCTTCAATCCAAATGATATTGGAACAATTGTATTCGATTAATATGGTAGGGAAATCCAAATTTAATGCATTTGGATAGTGTTTTGAATTTGGTACCTTTCTTTCTTACTTACTCATAAATAAATTCTGTTTATCTTTCCATGTTAAGTTTATTTGAAATTATACAGTCTATTTTGATTTAGCAAAATATAAATAAAAGATTAAGTTATTACCTGAGATTTGCGGGTTGCATTTGGCAGCAAATAGTTTGGCAGGTTTTGGTGTCTAACATTTGATTGGTTTTTGATCCTTTTGATTTGAGCTGTAGGTAATGCTCTTGTAATTTGATCTGTTAGTGCAAACACTTCTATTTTATTGACTTGCATTCAAATCTTAACAAAATATTTGCTACTAATATCAATTGGAAAATTTCAGATGAGAATCCAAGAATGAGACATGACAGCCCTGGTCTGTTGTCCATGGCAATTGCTGATCGGGTTGGGCGTGGCTCAATCTTCAGTGTCACCTTGAAGGCAGATCATCATCTTGACAGGTTTTTGTGTTCTTTCATGAGTCCAATTGATATTCTATTCTAATTCATAGTCCAATTTTATGTTAGAAACCAAAGCACCTCACCAACTAAAGCCACTGATGCTAGTTAATAGTCGGTGGTCGTAGTGATCACGTGTCCTACGTTATCTTGAGCGTTATTCTGCCAGTGAACCCCGCAAGCAGTGTGATAATGTTACTCAACTCTCAATAATTTCCATCTCCCTGGTTCCTAGTTGATTTCCTAATATATTGTTGTTGGTCCACATAGGATCTTATAATTAGGGATATATCATTGCGTCCAAAGATGTGGAAGCAGTGAAACCATTGCATCTCGAGTCATGCTGGACTTGCATTATAAATCATTCCTCTAGACCATTGATTAATTAATGTTTTCTGGTGGACAGGAAAAATGTTGTCTTTGGTAAACTTGTTGACGGGCACGAAGTGTTAAAGAAAATTGAAAATTCTGGAGATGACGAGGGTAGACCATCTGTGACTGTGAAGATAGTAAATTCTGGTGAACTACATGAGGGTATGAGGGCTCACCCATTTGAGCTGTTCAAATTCTGTCAGATGACCACCACATAGCTATATGCCTGTGCCTTATGAAAAAATATCCTTCAAAGGTATCTTCTGCTATTGGACTAATTCTTGGTATATGCAGATAAAAAGAAGGCTAACAAGTCAAAAGGTGGCAAGGACCCCTCTGCAGAAAATAATAATGAGGTGAAACACAAGGGGAGGCACAGGAAGTCCTCCAAGAAGAAGAGGAAAAGAAGAAGAAAAAGATATTACACCTCTGATTCTGAAAGTTTGACAGATACTGATCCTGAGAGTTCTGAATCAGAAAGTGATTCAGATTCATCTGATTCTTCATTGAGTGACTCAAGCTCATCAGATGATGATAGACGTAAGAAGAGGAAAAGATCTAAGAAGGACAAACAAAAGCGTAGAAAAAGGAAGGATCGACGGCATGAAAAACGACGCAAGAGGAGGGGTGGGAAGTCAAAACGTAAATCAAAAAGGTGCATTCCATCTTACTGTGTAGTGTGCATAGTTGTCAAATTGAGATTCAAATAGTGAATCTAATCAAATTGCGAATCGTAAAGATTCGTTCGTAATTTTAAATATACTAAAATAAATGTTTTGTAATAAAAATATTATAAATAAATAATTATTAAAGCTTAGTATTTGACAATTGAATCGTAAGATTTGAATCCCGAATCGTAAGATTCAAACAATTGATAGGCATAAATGACTCATATGCAAGATTTAAATAGTTGAGCTTTAGAATTAAATCGAATCGTGAATCGTAGGGTTTTGATAACAAGTAGTGTGTATACTTTGGATTCATCCGCTTATATATTAGATGAACAAAGTTTGTTCTCTTCTTAAATTTAGTGGACTTGAAGTTAAAACTGGCATCTTGCTTATTATAGATTAGGATGTCAAAAGCACTTCTGAAGAATGACATACTAGAAAGTATATTTCTCTGCAATTGGGCATTCTAAGCATTTGCATTGGTTTTTAGTTCTCTTTATGTTCTGTCTGTTCGTCATGTTCGTGTTATTTCCAGCTGTCACAGGGAAGATGAAAATGCTTTGGCTTCATTTTCTCTTTCTTCAATGAATTGTAAGTTTGTTATCATGGCAAATGCAGGAATAGTGTTTCTGATAGTGAGTCTGATATTAAAAGTACACGCAGCTCCCCGAATGATGATGAAGGCGAAACGTTGAAAGGGGAACCTAAAGTAGCTGGTAAGATAATTTGAATCCTTCAGTAATTTTTTCTTGGTCGTGGGAGTTTTCATTCTCAGCATTTTAATGCGCAATATTCTGAAGGAAATCAATCTTCTCGAGGTGAAGAGGATAATGCCGGAATGAATCGAAGTGAAGGAGAGGCAGCTAATGTTTCTGAACGGGAAGAGGTCGATTTCCCTCGGGCAAATGGAGATTACCATATTAATGGTGTTGGACTGGGTTCTGAGAAGAGTGGGGATAAACATCCTGGTGTTGTAGATGATCATCCAAGAAAATCTAAGTCAGCATTTATTTTCTTTCTTACCACTCTTTGTTGTTCTTACTACAAAATTGGAATAATTAATTGGAATATTGATGCAGGAGTATAAGCTTAAGCCCTAGAAGACCCTTGAGTAAGAGTATGAGCATCAGTCCAAGGTCTGGCGGCAGAAGCCCAGTTGTCGATTCCCAATACAAGAGCAGAAGTCCAAGTGTTAGAGGAAGCCCTAATCAGTTGTCGGGAAGAAGCAGGAGTAATACACCAGTTAGAAGTGGAAGTAGGAATCTTGAAAGGAGCATGAGGCAAAGAAGTGTCAGCATGAGTCCTCCACTTATGTCGCGCTCCCAACGATCAAATAGTCGAGGTACCCCTGCGTCTCCTCCCAAACGAAGATTTAGCCGGAGCCCGTTGAAAATCACTCCCAAGCGATCACCTCTGAGATCAGTCAGTCGGAGTCCTCTGAGGTCTTCTCGACGTAGCTTAAGCAGAAGTGGTAAACCTTCTCGAAGGAGCATTAGTAGGAGCCCAGTCAGATCATCTCGTAGAAGTGCTAGCAGAAGCTCTGGCAGGATGCCTTCTAGGAGAAGCCCCAGCCTAAGTCCAGCGAGGGCACCTAGAAGGGGTAGTCGCCGCAGCTACTCTGGCAGTCCTATAAATACAGGTCGTAAGGCTAGGTCACCCCTACCTGATCGTGGTAGAAGTTCGTCAAGAAGTCGTTCTGATGATGGATCACCCAAACGAATAAGGAGAGGAAGAGGATTTAGTGATCGATTCTCTTATGTGAGACGTTACAGGAGTCGCTCACCTGGTCGATCCCCTGTTAGATATCAGCGTTATGGTGGTAGAATTGATCGTGATCGGTAAGACATGCATTTTACCTTGTTGTTTCCCATTTAGGGCATGCATCCAGAGCTTATATTCATATTAATGAGCGTTAGGTCCAGAATTGTAATCGTGGTGATTGGATTCACATCATTTGGGTTGGTAGGATTAGAATTCTGGACCTGATCTGGATATAAGTTTCTGTACGAATTTTTGTGGCAAACTTGTATTTCGTTGTTCTTTGATGTTTACTAAATATCTGCTTTTATTATTTCTGTCAGATATTCAAGTTTCAGAAGATCCCCCAGGCGTTATAGGAGCCCACCCCGAGGAAGAACTCCTCCAAGGTATTCAAATTATCAGTCTCTCGTCATTGCTTGGAATTATAATTCACTTTTGTCCGTTATTCGTTGATTTTAGGGCGTGGTAGTAGCCCTTCTTATTCTTATATCTTTCAGCTGAGCTAAATTCTCGTCTGCCACATATATCAATTCATGTACATGAACACGAATTAGGAATCGAAGATTTATTGCTTAACGTCTCAGTTGCTAATACTACATTACATGTTATCCTCATTAAAGCTTCTCTTGGAATGTTGCAGATACAGGGGCCGAAGAAGCAGGACCCGCAGTCCCAGTATCTCCCGCAGCCCCATACGATACCGTAGCTCTCGCCATAGCCGCAGCAGGAGCCCAATTCGAAGTCGCTCTCCTGTTGGTAGATTCCGTGGTTCTCCCCGTGCTGAAAGGCGAAGGTCACCTTCCCGGAGTGTGAGCAGATCTGCATCACGTTCCGCAGGCGATTCACCACCGTCAAAATCACTATCCCCGCGTGATTCACCACCTCCTAGGCGTGTTTCACGGTCTCCACGCAATTCGCCGTCGCCTAAGCGCGCAGAAAGTAACTCAAGGTCATCATCCGGTAGCCCTCCGGGTAAAGGCCTGGTATCATATGGAGATGGCTCGCCTGATCATGATCGGGATTGAGATTGTCGTTGTTCTGCTTTGTTGGGAGGGTGGTTCTGCTTTATTTCCCTAATTATCTCAAAACACTTCTGATCAGAGAACCTGGAATTTCTGATTTTCTTTACTGTGTTGTTTGTTCATTTGCTTATGAGGGATGATGGATGGTGTGCTTGAATTTTAAATTTGGAGTTTGCTGAAGCGGTTGACTATGAACTCTGATATCATCATTATGATCCTCGTCTGGTGATGGCATGCTTTCGTTTGGGCGATTATAATATATTGTTCTTGATCAATGTGAGCTATAGAGTAATTTTCAGCTTTAGAACGGTGGTGCCGAATTTTAATCTGGATCGTTGTATCAAAATTCAACGGTCCAGATCAAATGACTCATTTGACTGTTCACTTAAAACATTTTTGATTTGGATCGTTGAATTTTAATCATACGGTCCAGATTAGAATTCGGTATCATCATTCGGCACACTATTCGGGATCGAAAAAAAATTCGTGAGCCATATAGCTGATTGTGCTGAATGCCAACTTTGCATATAGGTTCGACATTGTCTATTTCTACAAGTTTGGCATTTTTTGGTGCTCATAGCTGTTTGATTCCCTTCCTCATTTTTCTAGGACCATACATGAGAACTCCAAGTTAAGGGTCAATTTTCGGATGGGTGACTCCTTATCTCTAACAAGTTTTTCGTGATACGCACGACTGATGATTAAGTGCACTATAATACAATTATTGACTAGTCCATTGGTGGATAAAGACATTCATAGTGCTATAACGATAACCTCGGAGAAGGCCGGAGCATTACACAAGTGCTCTCACAAAGCACGACAATAGGACATCGAATCTTTGATGAATAGAAGCAACGAATTATCTGTTTAACACAAACCTACACGTTTTTTAGGACAGAGCAGTGATCACATATTTGGAACGGCTGAGGTTATAGTGCGTAAATTTTGTTGGATAGTCTGCTGTAGATGAGAAGAAATATGAAGGCGGCGAGCAATACTATAGTGATCATTGGACATCTCCAAAGTAGGTTGTGTGTCTTGGAACCTGGAAGGGAAAGGAGATGGTTGAATTGAAGATTTCGAATGGAGATTCTGGAAAATAGCTAAGAACTCCATTAAGTGAGTTGCAGTAGGAATAAACACATTACCTTTTCCACTGTTAGGATCCCTTGTAGTTATAGGTTTGGCCATCAAGTGTTGGTATGATTCAATAGTTCTTCGAAGGCCCTCCTGTGAATGATATTCGTAACATAATTAAGCCCCGAAACAATTTCCGTACTTGAGATCTCAGAAGGAAGGAAGAAGTTGACTCGTTTAAGGAGTAGAGGGCAAAGAACATACCTGAAGAGGCACTATCGGTCTGTAG
>JAOYMZ010041635.1:0-15163 GCA_025802335.1 Pinguicula primuliflora | reverse complement strand
ATAAACATCTTGCGTCAGACATAAATCAACAAGGCACATTCAGGTCGTGTAAGTAAAGAATCATACCTTACTGAGAAGAGAATGAATAATGTCACTCACGTAACAATACAAAAAATTATGGGCAAAAAAAAGATGTGGGAATCAATGTTCCAAGCTTTTGATTTTTTCAAAGAAGTTTTGCATACGTTGCTGTGTATCAGCAGGGAGGCAGCCCCCAGCAGATAACTTGTAATGTTCGAATTTCAACTCATCATATTTCAAAGCAGCTTTCTTACAGGCCCTGATACTTCCTGAAACAGATTCAAATGGTAAAGAAAGGAACTAAAGTCATACTTGTTCTTGAAAAAAGAAAGAGCTGCCAGTCAATTGGAGCAATAAGTTAGAGGTCAAGAGTTTGAATTTCCGTACGAACAAAAATAATAATAATAATAAAGCAATGAGTTAAGAGTGGACTCGTCAGGTGTACTTACATCCTTACACAATAACCATCTTAATAGATCAAACTATAATGATACGGTTGGAAATTGGAATAACTCTCACCATAAGAAAAATGACATGAATAACCACATCAGATTAAACGACTACCTGGAACCTTTGTCAGATGAAGATACAATAATACTAAGGTTCAAGCTTGAGAGAAGGAAAAGAGAGAGAGATTTAAGTTGATATCCCAAAAATTCAGCCTCCTCATGTTGACCAAATCAATATTCACCCAATTTACCAATTGATTTTGGGAAAACGGCTATGAAACAGCCTGTCAAAAATTCTCTTACCATCTCTTGGCACTTTTTTTCCCTCATACAAGCCTAAGGATGAGGCTCACCCAATTTGCTGCTGCCGTGACGTTGGAGAAGAGGGCCATTAATCCAGAATGGGAAAAAAATGATGTCTCCGGCGGCGGAATGCTCCCTCCGGTGATGATAACTGTTTTCCGGTGGGGGGCCGCTCGGAGAAAGAGGTCTGCTACCTCTTTTTCCCTAGCTGGTCGACAGGGGACTTCGGCGGACAAAGGAACGACGGCCTCTTGCTGAAAAGTGGGCAGGATATGGCCGTTTGCAGTTGGCTGGGCATGATGACCACAGCGACTGCCTGTTGCTGAACCGGGACTGGGATATGGCCTCCAGCAGAACAAAGGAGGGTTCGTTCACTGTTTCTTCAGCGATGCCGGAACGACCGCCGGAACCCCACGAGGTGGGGACTCGACAGTGGCTGATTCTGGCAGTAAAGAAGCAGGGTCAGGTTGTACCTCAATCATCTGTTGGGTCATCTCCATCTGCTTCTGCAGCATGGCATCAAAATTCTTGCAATAGGCCTCATGGCTTTGTTGACATTCAGCGACCAAATCCATTGCAAGCTGAAGTTGCTGCACAGCCATTTCTACCAAGTCAATGAAAGCAGACAGCTACTCGTGGCTCTGATACCACTTTGATACAATCCCGAGATCGAGACGAGTAGAAACGGGAGTGGTTAGACTCGATAGAAGAGAGACCTAAATTCTTATAAGAAATAAAACTTCATTCTTGATTGATTGAATATGTTTGATAGTACAAGGGTCTTTATATATAAAAAGGGCAATAAATACTAAAAGATAATGACTAATAAGTCCCCAGACTAGTCCATGGCAAAAGCTTATACAGACTTACCACTAAGGTCAAGAAGGTTGAAAACCAGAGGGCATTTTCCTATACTTCTAACCATGGTTATGGCAGCCCATACATTTGGATACTGCTCCCTTGAGGTCCGAAAAATGCAGACTTTCGTAATGGGATTCACATACTTGACTATAAGGAGAAAAACGATATTGCAATATCGGCATGTCAACTTACAGATAATTAATCTTAAGATGTCAAAGGAAAAAAAATAGAAATGGCACCTTGAAGTGAAGTGGAGGAAAAGGCTAATCCACATTCGCCAAAATTGTCTTGGGTAATTATTACGGGGTCATTCAGTGTGAAGTCTTTATCTGGATCCAGAAAAATCTCCATCACCATGTATCTATTTTTAAATCCCACCATCGATCACCTTCACGAAGTATCAAAAAGTAAAGAACCCGAGATAAATAGCAAGAGCATACATATCCCCAGAGACCCTAGAACGAGATATCAGATCAAACACCTCACTGCTTCAAATTACACTTGAAATTTGTATAGGCCTTCAACATCTAATTTACCTTAAACAGAGAAAAATATTATAAAGTAATGCGACATCAATAGAAAAAAGATGACTAATGAACGAACGAACACACAAGATTTTTATAAGAAAACCAAACAATTGCAAACTCCCCAGTAATGTCACGGTAATTTGCTTCCTTTAGAGACTAGAGACAGTTATGTAATGAAAAACAGCAATGCCACACCATCAAAGGTCTATGAAACCTGGTACTGGACCAGATGTCCCAACCTTGACAGGAATGATAAAAGAGGATTTTATCATCCGACTAAGGGGAAAATTGGCAATTTGAATGTAGCTGGTCATGAGAGGTGAAGAGAAACAAAGTAATAAAATCCTCTACACCACATTACCAGCAAAACTACACAAAATTGAAGGGTACGTATTAATTTATAAGAAAATCCCAAGCATAATGGGCTGAACCTATCATAACTAGTCATATATGCCAACCTTGACAGAGGAAGCTCAATAAATGAAGAACCCCACTAGATACTAAAGTTAAATTTTACTATATCTGATCTCAGGAAGCATAATATCAAGTGTTCGAGACATCAATACGCCGCTAAACCAGCAAATAAGCGCATATACCATAACAATATCCTCAAAACACAATACAGTCAAAGCATCCAACAACAATACCAACATATTCAGACATGAAAGAAACAGACAGTGACTCGATGACAATGTTAAGTAATCTCAAAGGGTGACCGTAAAAATTGGCACATGAATGGCATGCTCATATTCAACCAGTAATGTCATGATAAATTTGCTTCCTTGAGGAGACTAGAGACTGTTATGTAATGAAAAACAGCAATGTCACACCTTCAAAGGTGTACGAAACCTGGTACTGGACCAGATGTCCCAATATTGACAGGAATGATAAAAAAGGATTTTATCATCCGACTACGGGGAAAATTGGCAATTTGAATGCAGCTGGTCATGGGAGGTGAAGAGAAACAAAGTAATAAAATCCTCTACACCACATTACCAGCAAAACTACACAAAATTGAAGGGTATGTATTAATTCAAAAGAAAATCCCAAGCATAATGGGCTGAACCTATCATAAGTCATATATACCAACCTTGACAGAGAAAGCTCGATAAATATAGAACCCACTCGATATTAAAGTTGAAATTTTATTATAGCTGGTCTCAGGAAGCATAATATCAAGTGTTCGAGACATCAATACGCCGCTAAACCAGCAAATAAGCGCATATACCATAAGAATATCGCTCAAAACACCATACAGTCAAAGCATCCAACAACAATACAAGCATATTACGACATGAAACAAACAGACAGTGACTCGATGACAATGTTAAGTAATCTCAAAGGGTGACCGTAAAAAATCGCAACATGAATGGCATGCGCATTTTCAACCAGAAACCTCTATGCCAGATTCCGCCATCGGCCAATTGTTCTGAGCATGCAGCATAAATATAGAAGGGTAAATAAGGTTTCGAAGAATTGGGGATTTTAGATTTCGGGTTTGGCCGTCGAAACTCGAAAGTTCTAGACTTTTCACTTTAGATCCAGAATGGTTATACAAGTAAATTTTTTTTTTTGGCTAAAGTAAGTAAATATACAATCAAAGGCAATTAGGGGAGTTAAACTGTTGTCGGGGTGTGGATTCATTGACTCCCAGAGGTGGGGTAAAATGAGAGACTGTATCCAGCGAATGCGATGAGGAGCTGCTTGGACGTTACTGGCCAACATAGACGAGGGCGCCCTGGTCTTGTGCTATAACATCCGACAAGGCTGGAGCATCAGGAACTGATATACCGGACACCAAATTTCTTAAAGGCCAAGAACTCGGGACTTCATATAAATGCAACGAGAAGCCCGGGCGATGGATTGTAGGCCCCCAAAAATGGATCCGCCGGGCAATATGAGCCACCGTAGGGGTAGGTAACGAGGTAAGGATATTGGTCGGATCAGAGTAGAAGAGGTGGACATCTCTGGTCACATTTGAGAGCCCTGCTTTTACCAGAAATCAGCTCCTGTGTTCCGGTCCCTGCTGATAAACTGGGAACTAGAGGAGTTGCAGTGTGATAGACAATTTTGAATGCAACGCACAAGACTCCTGCATGGCATGCCCGGTAAACGATCTGCAATCACCGCTATAGTTTGGCTGCTGTCCGAGTGTATGAAGAAGGATTCATTTGTAAGCTTGCTGGCAGTGGATGCTTCCACCAGGATGGCCCATAATTCGGCAAAGAGCACTGAGCAGATACCAATTCTTAAGGTGAAACCCAGCATCCAGTTCAGGTTGCTATCTAGATGAATTCCACCACAGGCAGCAACACCCGAACTCCTGCATATGGCCGCATCTATGGACAGATGCAGCAGATTGGCATCCTGCGAGGGGGATTGAGGTGCAGCATCGTTGTATCCATGCAAAGTCTGTCCAATTCGCTGCCTCTCCTGATGCAATGCTCTCTGCGATTCCTGAAAGAAGGCACAGATAGAAATAGCAAGATTAGGATTAGCGAAGTGTATTACCCTGAAAGGTTTCCTCATTTCTGAATGTCCACAATTTCCAGCATGTTCCAAAAGCAATTTGAAAGGTCAAAAAATTAGGATCAAATTAGATGTTACCTCAGAAACATTCAAATATTGAGAATTATTTTTGGGTAGATAATTCAAATATTGTGGAATAATGGGGACGATTAACTAACAACGTTAATATAATCCCAACATTTTGTAACATAAAATAATTCTTTCATACAGTTTTGGGCTTTGCGTTGATTTTTTATTGGGCCTTGAGGATGTTCTTAATTCTTATCGAACAATTTTTTTTCATTTATTCGTAATAAAAATTGAAAAGGAATTTCTTCACTTCTTTATTGAATTTCAATAAAAAAAATTCTAATCTCCAATGCATATGTTCGATTAATGGAATACAATACCAAATTGTAATTTGATTTGTTGTGATCCAATAAATAATATCAACACCATTTTAAAATTTTAATTAATAATAAAAAAACTTATTATCATAGCCGTTTGGATCACAACACCAACCAACCGCTAACATAACCATTCAAGGCCGTATTTAATCGTGACAAAAATATTCATTATAGTACTACCAGAACTATAATTATTTTATTACAATTTCCAGTGTTAAAAGTAAAAAAAAAAAAGTCCAAAATTCTGTAAACAATATTAGTCTACATGGATACATATTAGGGGATACCAACCCTCCAAGCACACTCTGTATAAATAAAGTTTTTAACTTAACACTTCTCGTCTGTTTCTCATTTTCATATCAAACAACTTCAAGCACATATCTTTAGCTTCACCTCTCCCGTACTCTTGACTGTAAACGAGGATCATGGGAATGAATAATAGCAGCTGCAATTGCGAAAGACTGCAGGCTTGACAGTGTTGATTGGAAATAGATATCATACAAGCCCTCATGGACTTTCACCATCTTCAGAACAGGTGAATCTTGTCTTGAGCCCTGCAATTGTTACAAAGAAATCTGGGTATCTGAGGCGACCTGACCAATAGATGATTCAAAGAGCAGTTCGAAATTCTGATTAGAGTAGAGTGTAATGTATACCTGTATGAAGAGTTGGAACGGATAGTTTTCACCTGAACTATCTTCTGAGGGTGAGGAATCTAAGCTGTTATACCTTGGGACGAGGATAGTCAGCGGACAACCGATATCCCATCCACCACAGTCGCAGCCGCCACCGGAGATCCACCGCTCGGTTAGATTTGATGGGCCACCAGGTTTGGTTTTGGGGCCACCATGTAGCGCAGCAGGAATCAGAACGTTCATGCTTGTGGAGCATCCGCTATTGTTTCGGGTGTTCTCGGAAGATTCAAGCTTCTCGAATGATACATCATTTGTTGATTTCTTGAGGAACTTGAGTCCCCAGCCTCCAAGATCAGAATAAGAACGAATTTCTTTTACAATTATGGCAGCAACCTCGAGATTGGGTGCATGACCATGAGGTTTTCCTTCACCAGCATCAGCAAGTTGAGCAGGATCATAGATGTCTTCAGATATCTCCGAAAGAGTCTCTTCAAATATAGTTCTGGAAAGAGATCCGTGTTTAGAAGAGTGGCGTGGCCTGAAAACACTCGCCACCTTTCTTGTGAATCTCTTATTCTTCTTATGTGTGTGGTTTGGGTTCAGCTCCTCATTCTGATCTTCATTCGAAACGGAGAGAATGAACTGAGCCTCCGAGACTTCTTTGTTACTCGAACACAATGTGATTGACTTCGACAATCGCATCGTGGCTATGCTTTCCATCTCTTGGGTAAGGAGTTCTCTCTTGCCTTGTTTTCCTGCATAGAAAGTATAAACATAGTCCAGAGCTTTATCATCCAAAGACTCCACCTTTACTACATTCGACCTGTACGCCTCCCTTTTATCATCAACACTGAAAACATGGTGAGGGAGTCCATCTTTCCAGGTACACCGCAGTGTTCCTCGGGATGATGAGGCTGAAGACGATGAAGGAGATTTTCTAGAAGAACTGGAACTTGTGCTTGAAACAGAACCAACATGTCCAGGTGCACAAATAGATCTAGTATGATTGGTTACTAATGCCTCGTTTCGAGGCTTATGAGATAATGAATAGCTGACTTGGTGTGGAGGACCATAGAGAGCATTATGAACCGGCTCGCGGATATCATATAAACCTGTTTGCCCGTAATTGGTGCGGAAGTCTGTGGAGCCGAATTGGTTAAACAACGGGCTACCTAAGATGTTTATCACACTATGGCTGCCACTAACACTGCCGGTTCCAATATTCCAATCACTGATGATAACATCAGCACCAGCAACCAGAGGGAATTTGATGAGCAATCTTCTGGTCATATCATGTGAATCTCTTATTTTGCCTTGTGTTAAGCTACTAATGTCATATGGCAAAGTATGCGCTTTCGAGGAAAAGTGCCAAGTCGAAGAAGCTCTCGCCGCACAGCGATGAATCAGCTCAAGGCAATGCAGAAGATACTTTTCATCCACTGTTGTAATATGCTTAGGAATACATGGACGGAGATGTTGCTCCTGGTTTCCTGCTTTGACTCGTGATCTTTGCACATTTGATATCAGAATCTTCTCAGGGCCGGATTTTCTCTTGCATCTAGAAACAAGAATTTCCCCATTCGATTCTTTGCTTACAATAGAATATTGCACTGCAACTTCTTCCTTGCTAACACCTTTCTTTAGGTTCATAATTTAGAAGTATATTTCCCAGTTGAAGCAGATAGTTGAAGTACTACTCTTCAGTCTTCACTTCAACAAAGTAAAGAAATGTAATATTGAAGTTCCTGATCCTGAATTCCGACCGAAATACGAAATTAGTAAATGTTGTTGTAAAAGTAAAGAGACAACAGATAAGTCAATAGAATCATCATTGAAGCAAAGCAATAACGTTATACTATAAATTTCAGTGTTCATAGATTATGCGTATAAACTGATATAAAACTTCTCACAAAGAATGGAGCAGACTAAATTATTATGGTCCCGACCGAGAATCTGTACAATTGTATTAAATTGATGCAAAAATAAGTGATGTCAATTCAATGATACAGATTATCAGTCTCGACGATGGCACGCAGGAGTCGGATAGTAAGATTACTCCTACTTTTAAATGCATCAAGAATCATATGCACAAAAAAAAGAACTGAAATCGAATAATGCACATCAAGAAGTGAAATTCCCAGACCATGAGCAGAACAAAGAACCTAAGAAATTTGTTGTTGATTTTAGAATTGAGAACATGACAAAGGTATGCGCAATCATCACCCGAACCAGTTTGATGTGGATAAAGATGGAGATTATATTTCCAACACAGAAAACAAGGTTGTGAAATTGAATTCACGAAAACAGAATAATACACAATTCCAATACAAAGCACACTAAAGCCTGCGATCCATCCGCATCAAGAAAATGAAGGACGCACAATCATAAAGTGATACCAATATACAGAAAAGGCATAGCAAGTCAAAGAGACCTCTTGGATATCATTTCTATAGAAGTCTGAAGCCAAAAATTAGGGTGAAATTCCAAAGGGTAAGGGATAAAAGGCATGCTTTAGCCGAAAGCCAACAATCTATAGCAGAAAAGACGGGTTCTGCACAAAAAAAAAGGGAAATCTTTACCAACTTCGCAATCGAAAAGCTCAATCTGTCATCTCTAATCCTCCAATCCTTTCGACTTGACAACAGGAATCGGTTGATTTAACAAAACCCAGTTCACAGTTCTTGAAAAGAAGGCCGAGCAGCAAATTCCCAGACAAGAAACGGAAAAGGAGGAAGCTATTTTTTTGTCGAAAATGAAGAAACTCTAACGGAAAGAATAGCTATACGTTGGCGTAAGCCACGTTTCTTCATGGAAATCCTGCATGGTAGGTCCCACGCGCCAGAAGGTCTTGCTTCTCCCTGGTTCAAGCCAACAATTGACCCCGGTTCCTCGCGGACATTCAATCTACAGAGCTGAAAATCCTCAATTTTATATATAGATTACAGAAAGACTCGAGATTATGTGAATCTCTCCCCCTCCCTCTCCCTCTCTCTTTCTCTCCTCGGTGAGCTGGTATGCACGATAGGCACAGGAGTCATAGCCCATTTTCCCGACCTGCACACGGCCCACTAAACAGCCAAAGGCAAGTGCATATCAACAGTAGTGAAACATCAACTATTGGGAATAAAGGGAGAAAGAAAGAATCAAAGGTAAAAAGAAAGTGGACCCCTCCTTTGTTTCTCGGACATGTGATGTAATAATATAAATTTTATCAGGACTTCAAATTGATCACACTTCAATTATTTTTTGAGATCTTAGGGCCGAGGAGGGGTGCTGTTAAAACTGGTCACGCAAAGGAGAAAATGGATGAGGATTGAATGAATGCATACTTTTCCAGGATAAAGGTGCCATTTTAATGTTATCATGAATGGTTCGTTGTAGGAAGCCAGGGGACATCCAATATTCGACCTCTACATATGGATGACTACCATCGGTTGGACTAATATAAGAAAGTGTTTGACGTTCGTCCCCTGTACGGTCAACTCGTTTAGTGTCTAGGCACCTTATCTGCTCTTAAGTGGGTATTTATACGGTATTCGGATAGGACGAAAGACGACCATCCAATACTTAAACGGCGTCTAAACAGGTTGAGCTGCCGGCTTCTCGAGCATAGCTCATAATATGTATTGGTTGTGGTGCTTAGATATTGTACGGTCGATCTACCCTTTTCAAATGTTGTGTAAGTGTCTGGTTAGGCATTTTATATGATCACTTAGATATTGAGCGACTACTGCCGATAGAGTGACCGTCCAATACCTTCTAAAACATATGATATACCCCAATCATATATATCTTGTTTGGGATTCGAAAGCTAGATCCGCATGAGGTCATTATGAATATCTTATAACTATTTTAAGTCGAATTGCCATAATTCTAAATCAAGTGCCATTTTGTTTGGTTGTGTTCGTCTTTGTTTAGATAGATCCATCTCTTGTCTGAATAAATTAGATTGATACAGTTGTCGAGAAATCCCCATAGAACTACTATTGATGATAAAGACCATAATTAATATCGAATTTGAATTTGACCAACTTAACTCGATATCAACATCAACTTGTAAGTTGTAACCTTATCATCAAATAATAGAATAATATAGTTTTATTATCTGCATCTGCACCGGCCGTCGGCCGATTCAAAATAAAAAAAAATCTTATATTGCCAACTAATAACTTATGAGATACTGTTTTCAATTTGTGTTTTTACCGTTTGGGCTCATAGGATTAAAAAATTTGGGCACAGTTCTTTAGATATATATTATGGAATAAATAGACGTATGCCCGCTAATCTGAAAATTTGCAGTGTTATATTTGGTCCATAAATAATTTATTGTGTCCACTGTCCGACAAAGAGTTAGGTTTATTATTTTTGGTGCCCATACCCATACACATTACATTTATTTCTCAAATTCAAATTTTAAAATTTATAATCTTGAACGAATAGATTAGATGTGCTGTTTTTTTGGTCCCAAGAGCTCTATACCGAGCTTTATAAGTGATATCATTTGCGGATCAGACCCAACGATTCGAGTCGGATATTGACCCACTTTAATAATTAAAAAAAGTAAAAAAATGTAATCTAATTAGGAAAAATGCAAAAATGATATAAGTATCTCCAAATTCAGCACCCCAGCATCCCCTCCCCATTTGGCCAAAATATGGACAATTTCTCACAAATTTAGATTTGAGTTTGTAGTATTTAGTCCTTGGGTTTATATTTAGCTCTTAGGTTTATAACATTTAAATATGGTTTTAGATTTTTCGACGGCGAAGCCGCCGTAATATTTAGCCCTTGGGTTTATAGGGTTTATAACATTTAAATTTGTGGGAAATCGTCTATATTTTGGCCAAACGAGGAGGGGGTGACTTGGAGGTGCCGCCCAGGGGGGTGCGCCATAGACGGACTCGGAAAAATGTGACCAGAATTGTAACAGCAAAAAACAACCAAAAATGTAGCAGCCAAAAACAAACGAAAATGTAGTGGACAAACCAAAATGTAGCAGCCATCAAATTCAACAACCATCAAAACGAAATGTAGCAACCATCAAACGATTCATAGCAACCAAATGTAGCAGCAACCAAATCCATTACACCAAGATCACAGACACAAATCCAAAACGTCATCCTCCAAACTAATAGATGCAACATATTCTTTTACTTACGTATCTGCGAGTAATGAATACTTTCTCTTGCCGTGCCATTTTAATCCACAAACCTTATATTTGCGAGGTTTCTTCATTGACTTTTCAAACCCGAACTTTAATCTTTTATTACCACCCTTTATCCTTGGTTTATGCAGATTTTTCAAAGATTGAGAGGCTTCAAGTGCAATACAAGCAGGACCTGGTTGGGAAGTAGTAGCACCTTCAGGTGGAGAACGAAGAGATTGTTGTTCATACAATTCAAACGCATCTTCAAGCACTTTGGTTCTTGAATCAAACATAAGGGCATTATCAATCAACCTAGCAGCACGTTGAAGTAAATGGTATCTTCTAGTTAACATAAAAGAACCACGAACTATAGAGCTATCTAAATCATATCTCTTTCTCCCCACTTTTGAAGACTTCATCAACCTTTGCAGCTTGAACTCATCTGGTAACTCATAAATGTTTGCTTTAAATAAATAAGTCGACACATGCCTGCATGGAATTCCCTCACATTTGAATAGTGCACAACTACATGTGATTGTATGCTCTAATTGTTCGACCTGAACTACTCTCTCTCTATTCTCAAGCTCTTGAATGTGTTTCACTGTATAGTGACAAAGTTGTTGTGACCGTGCCGGAATATGGAAATTTTCATCTCCTATGTATAGTGATCAATTATGAAAACAGACATTGTCATGCAAAAATTGTGCACACGAAGGAAATATTGACCACACGAAGGCTAACCATATGAAGCGCTCCATATACAAGACTAACCATATGAAGTTGAATGAAGAAGAATGAATCTGTCGGCTAAATGAAAAAGAAGGAATACCGTGGTCAGGTTTCTGAAGTCTGTTCTGCGCCGCCAAGTTTAGGTCGCGAAGACGGATTGGAGTGGCAGAAGTGATTTTTCCATCTTCGTTTTTTTCCATCTTCGTTTTTTACCCTTGGATCAAATAAAGATTGAGGGTTTAGATTAAAGCCGTCATTTAATTGTTGGATGGATCTGTCCATTAGATGTTATTTTAATGGTCATAATTTAAATTGTCTATAGAAATTTTTTTGGTATACATAAACATTGAGCATACAAAAATTCCTATATATATATATATACACACGCATCCAGCACTTCAAGGCCCATATACAGCTACTGTCGGACTCCAGCATGAAGGAAATTTGGAAAGTTTTGTAGTAAGCATGGTGTGGTTTGGAAAGATAGAAATGAAGTCAATTTTTATATTGATGGCATAAGAGACATAGTTGAAGCAACACCTCGCTTCATGGACCTAGCTAGCAGCAAGGGGTTCATCACCTCCAGCCTCTATGATCTCCGACTGGATACGCATCCCAGATGCAATACTAGACCTCAAATTTCAATTTCAACCACCATAAAGGCGAAAAAATTTCTAGTCCAGACTCCTATGTCCAGATTAATGATTTTAGGTCCAGAATGATAATCCAGACTATCCAAGTGTTGTCAATCAATGGCCACATAGTCTGGACCAGAAAATTACTCCCATAAAGGCACCCTCGTGAGCTAGATATCCACAATTGTAACGGCGATTATGAGGTTTATATAACTTACGGGAAGCGCGAACTTGCTTTTCTTGTAACCTTGTACATACTTGTAAGTTTTTAATCAACCTTTAATTACAAAAATAAAAAAATAAACCAAATCAAACGGAAAAATTAATCCTAAAACCAAACGCCCCCAAATAAGATCCTAAACAATTTGGATCTACTTTTGTTTGCTTCATTGCAACATTAAGTAACCACATTTGTGTCTTAAAATGTTTACAATACCACTCCCTTCTACGCTATATATACAACAAAAGATACAGTGTCTGTCTAGTGTTATTTCCAAAAACTTCATACACTATCACACAAACTTATATGGTAATAAAAAGAAACAAGATCAAACAATTATCCCTGTTTATTTTCTCTTCTCCTACTCCTCCGTGTATAGATTATGCAAAATTGCTCTCGAGGGGCTGTACGGGAAAGAAACAAGCTACTCCAATTCATGCTCAAATCCATGATTGAATTGGATAATTGCATTTGAATGAATTGACTCCACTTATATGAGCAAAGATGTCTGAATCCAAATCTTCCTCATCTTTCATGCCAACCTACGAAGGAAAAAAACAACAGAAAATCAGTACATGACCTTTTGGTATTGCACCTAGACCCTATGTTCGAGATAGACTTGGCCGTCTATTGCCCAAATATTACCTAAGCATCCGTTTAGGCCGTTTATTCGGGCACTTAGATTGCTTAAGCATTGGTGGCCTATGACCGCCTTCTAGAACACTCCTTAAACTTAAGGAGCACATATGTAAAGATTTAATAACCGAACCACATTCCCCTGTAATGGTTGATTGTTGCTACCTTTCTGTGTTGATTGGGCACAGAGTTGGAAAACATGCACACATCTTCATCGGTGTCGTCTTCATGGTTGCTGCAGGTGGTTCTGGCAAGTTCTCCAAGCTCGTCGTTCTTGGCGAACCTTCCACGGACCCGGGGCCGGCTGTCCGCAAGAGTTTTCCGACAAGCATACTTCATTAGGAGAAATAAGTATGAACGAAGTGAGTAAATGTCGATAAAAGTATGTAACGAAAGATTGTCCATGTTTTTTTTTTATTACCTTAATTTTCTTGCTGAAGTTTCTTTCATTCCTTTTCTTCATGTATCTATGTATCTTCCTTTTCCTTTCTTCAACTGATAATTTTCCAACCTTAATCGGGTCGTCAAAACTTGAAATGTCGGATGCCAGAGGAGTAGTGGATCCTCCATGAACAAGATGCTGGCTCTCACTGCTAAGAGACTGATTGAAAGAGAAAAAAAGAATTGAATCAGTTATAGTTTTGTTAGGAAATCATAAGTAATTGTCCCACACCAGATACGTACCTGAGGTTCATTTGAACAATTAAATAATCTTGTCATGGGATCAGGTAGAAAAAGTCCGCCACTGTCCCCTTGAAAATCCAAATCTTGCTGGGAAAGATCCGTTCCCAGCATCAATCCACCACCCCCGAACATCCCCGTGAACGGCGGACCATTCATCGTGCAGGACGGCAAGTAGGGCGTTATGATCGGGTCCATGAGGGAGCATGCAGCTGGCTGAGAGGATCTCAGGCGGAGGTAGGAAGGGGCCTGCGGCAGGCATTCCTCTTCGTAAGAAGTGTGGAGAGGAGGCGGCCCAAGCATCGGAACGGCGGCGAACGGCCGGCAGGTCATGGTGGCCCATTGATGGAACCCCGTCAGAGACGATGACCCGCCCATCATGTCCCCCATGGAAAGCTGACTGACCCCGCCGAGAGTGGAGATGCCGCCGAAAGTCGGGGGCGGCCGCAGTTGATTGAGGTAAGGGTGCTGCTGGGGAGCTGAGAAGGATGGAGATTGGGTGAAATCTATGGACGCCGAGATGTCATTCTCAATCTGATCATCGTCGAATATGATGGAGAGATTTTCGTGCCTGACGGCGGAGGCAGCAGCGTTGGTGGTGGTCGGAGTGGATGGACCGGCGGATGATCCACCTCCTCCGCCGTGTTCTTCCGCTCGCTGCTTGATCTCGTTCTCTCCGGCGGCTATTACCTGCGTCGGGTATGAAGATTGTTCCTCGTAGCAGCAGTTTGAACTCGACGCCACATCAGAATTCTGTAGTGTCTCAGGGAACAGCTCCGATTCGCAGAAATCGAAAAGCTGATCTCCGATGGGGCTGGCGATCTCCTCCTGTGGAAAACAAATCAGGTTCAACAAAAAGACCAAACATGTTTTCATATCTGCAGTGCAGATATAGTAATATCACATTAGTTGTTTTGTATTGTATTGTGTTGTCGTATGTATATTTGTTGACAAAAAAAAACTCTGTTTCAGAAAGAGGTGGGCGGTTGTATGTGGTCCAAGTACTCGTTTAGAGGCACCTAAACAAACGATTAGGCCAGTTTAGGAGCTAGGTGGGCCTGACCGTTAACGCTTTCTCGAACACGAAAAAAATAGAGCATTTCCAAACTGAATAAAGGAATCGAGATTGCCCAAACTTAAGAAATAAGCTGAATGAGAAAGTGAAGAATCCGGACAAGTGATCTTTGGGGAATGTTATGTAGTTTTCACCAATGTCCGCATCAATGAAGAAACAAACAAATGGGTAATGAAAACGAATCAATGTAGAGAATTGTGTCAATCTGCATGCACATTCAAAGATAGATGGATAGATAGATAAATGTCGTAAAGTTTGTATTTACAATAATCCCAATGTGTTGATCCTGAGGATGATGATGGCCCATGTTCTCCAACATGATTCTTCTTG